>QOCX01002206.1:0-13238 GCA_005959815.1 Sarcophaga bullata | reverse complement strand
GAATAATTAGAACCATATTAGATTCAATAGGTAGTTAACTTGCTTGGAATTATTAATTCACTTGAAAACTCTTAAGTTTATTTGTTGTGTCAAAGAGGTAAACGTCCATTCCCTTAAAACCAGGCAGCAATATTAGAAATATGTTAAGCAATCTTGGTAAATAATCGATACTAATTACACAAATATGTGGAAGGTTCCACTATTTGGCTTCCCACAGCCTTTAAAAAGTTTCATTAGATGAACACCACATTGACCCGGAAATTATATCTAGAGTTTTAAGTGCCGCCCGTTCCTAGTACCAACATATTACCGTTGTCTACTGCTGCTATATTTATAATTTAAATTAAGGAATTCGCTTGTTTTACGATATTTCTTACCATATCCGGTCATATTGGAAAATCACTTCTTATTTTAGTAATCCTTTCACAAATCAATGACATATTTACCTAAATTCTGCAAGTACGACTGTGAATCGGGCAAAGGTTGATGTTGGTCACTTTTAATGCCTTCCTTGTCTGTTTCACTATCTTTAGTATCCGATATCAATGTATTGGAGTTAGTGTCCTGTATAAAACTATCCTCGAATCCCAATGACTGGGAATTGTTCGTGAGGTCACCTACTTTATGTTGATTACACTGCTCTTGATTTTCACTTGCTAAATTATTCTGAGTTGTAACTTCGTTTGTGCCTTGGACCGACCAGGGATCCGTCATGATTTAAAACGTATAAAATTTATTAAAAACTACGGATTTTTGTTTTAACAAATTAATAAATTGTTTATCGTCATTGATTACAAACACTTTGCGCTAGTGATGTATAAACTACAAACCTGACTACAACTGGAACAGTTACTTGCCTGTACTTTATAAAAACTGTGGCAGCACTGATCATATGTTTTTAAGTGTTACTATTTCCTAGTGACTATTTTAATAATAAGAAGCAGTTGAACACATTTTCTGAAGCATTTATTTTTTGATTTTGTTTCGTTCTTTAATTACATACTAAAAGTAATTCGATTTAATAGAAATGGTTACTAAAATGCTGGAAGGGAACAGCCAGAATTTAGAAGATGTAAAGATACGTTCTATGAATTGTGAATTGAATCCTTTGACTCGAGCTGATGGTTCAGCTTTATTTGCACAAGGCGGCACATGCGTTTTAGCTTCAATGTTAGGCCCTGTGGAGGTAAAACTACAGAATTTGAACATTGATAAGGCCTATGTAGAGTGTATATATCGTCCTAAAGCCGGTTTACCAACTATTAGAGACAAAATGCGTGAGGCTGTTATAAAAGATACATGTGAGGCGGCTTTGCTAACAGTTTTTACATCCTAGAACAATGATTTCTGTTCAGCTTCAAGAATTGGATGATAGAGGAGGCGTAAGTTATATAAAATTCGAATTTAAGACTTAAGTTTCAGTATTTTTTATAATTATTTAACAATTCCCTTCCCTTATATTTTAGTTGGATGCCTGTGCTATAAATGCTGCCTGCATGGCCTTAGTTATTGGCGGTGTACCTATGAAATTTACCTTGGCTGCTGTCCATTGCATTATAGACAAAGATGGCCAATTAATACTGGATCCAGATCAATATCAAGTAAAAGATAATCGTGCCAGTTTTACTTTTGTATTTGATTTCTTTGGAGCACGATTTGGTGACAGTACATAGTACTGGTTGTTTTAAAATGGCCCACTTTAATGATGCACATTTAATGTGCGCGCTGCCAGTGGTTTAATATTTGATTTTTATCGTAAAATTATGACCAAGTTCCACCTTAAAAACCAACAAAATTCAATTGAATCAACAAGAAAATGAAAGGTGCAGAGAAAATGGAAGAAAAGTGTTTTTATATTAAATACGTCAGTTTGTTTATTACACTTTAGCATGAAAATCTTTTAATGTAGTTATGTATAGGGGAGAGACCTTGTTAAAACTTGAGAATTGGTTTCTTCTATATGAGCAACAACAAAATCTCCAGGTGATATTTGTTTAGTTAGTTTTGTCAACGCCATGTTTCCTCAGAGGAACATTTTTAATAGGCACAATAACTTTAATATTGGCATCCATTCCGGCCAAACACACACAATCATCTGAACGTTTACTTGTGCCTTCGATCAGTATTAATTCTTTGCGTCCCTTATACATTTTAATGTAATTCAGTGGCACCTTCACGGTAGGCTTTAACCATTCTTTGTAACCGTTCTGTTTTGACATATAATAGGAACATCGTCTTTTATAACGTCTGTGGGCAGTATGTTTTTTCTCCTCATGCTATAGGCAAATATGAAAGCTACATTGTAACGTACTTGTTCTATGAGAGTTTACAGTGTCTTGAAATTCCTCTTCGGTTTCTCCAAAAACCACAAATAAAAGTTCACTGGATAAGCCGACATCAGGTATGAATTTCTTATGGTTTCAACCAACTG
Source organism: Sarcophaga bullata (assembly GCA_005959815.1). Classification (NCBI taxonomy): domain Eukaryota; kingdom Metazoa; phylum Arthropoda; class Insecta; order Diptera; family Sarcophagidae; genus Sarcophaga; species Sarcophaga bullata. The sequence goes on along the minus strand of QOCX01002206.1, from coordinate 10,807 downwards.
CAAATAAGCTTCTCTAGTATAGCCACGTCGCATGCGCTCCACACACACTGTTATTACCAGACTGGGCTGGTAAGTGTAAGTTTTACCAGACATTTGGATAATCTCTAATACTCTTAAAACATCTTCTGAAAAGTCCTTGGGATGAGGCGATGTAAAACGTATGCGCATATCAGGCACAGCTTCAGCTACTTCCTGCAGTAAGACCGAAAAAGGCAAGCCTTTTATTTTTGGTTTGTATACTGTTTTGAAACCAGGAGCTAAGGCTGTATTTGCTTCAGTTTCTCTTGACAAATCTCTGTAGCTGTTAACATTCTGTCCCAATAAAGTAACTTCTTTAACGCCACTATCACTTAAGTGCAGTACCTCTTGTTTTATGGACTCTACATCGCGGGAACGTTCACGGCCTCTGGTAAATGGCACTATACAGTATGTGCACATATTATCACAGCCTCTCATTATGGAAACAAACGCCGTTTTGGAGTCCGTGCTCAATCTAACAGGCATAACATCGCCATAGGTTTCATCCAAACTCAATATGACATTAATTGCCGACTGCTGATAGTGTCGGGAAATAGCCAACAGTCTAGGTAAGTCCTTATAACTATCGGGACCAGCTACGACATCCACGCTTTTCTCTTTTTCCAATAATTTCTGTTTCAATCTCTCCGCCATGCAGCCTAAAACGGTTATTTGTAAAGGACCCTTTTTCGCTGATCTTTTTTCTTTCATAGCCTTTAAGTGATTTAAACGATTCCATATTTTTGTTTCTGCTCCTTCACGCACAGCACATGTTACTATCATTATAACATCGGCATCTTTGGTGTCTTTAGCTTTTGTGTATCCATTTGTTTGTAATATAGACCACACTACCTCCGTATCATTGGTGTTCATTTGACAGCCATAAACTTCAAAGTGTACCTTGCGACCCTGGCCATTATAGCTGTCCAAAGGTAAATATGGTATTAAATGTTCCGTATCACTTAATTACAATGCTTCGTAACTATCTAACGATGCTATTGGGGTGTTTAATTTTGGTTTGACGTTAAAAAACTCCTGCAGACCAGGTCCAGCTGAGACTCGCTCCAAAAATGTTTCCTGGTTGAGGTTTAGGCGATGTAGTATAATTTCTGCACTGATTACATCTTATGCATTCTGGGCGTTGTTTGTACAGATTCACTATTGTTTGCAATTTCATTTTTATTTAAATTTCGAATAATTTTTAAAGAATTATACAATAATTAACGAGAACAGAAAAAAAATTACATTTGTGTTGTCATTTTTAAAGTGAATGCCTGCAATGAAAACGTAAACATAACCACGGGCCTTGCCTGTTCAAAAATACACATGATATTATTTATAATTTTAAAAATATTTTTAATATTGTAATGTAAATTCTCGAGATTTTAATATAAAAATTATTATAAATTTTACCTTTAAAATCATTTCTTTTATTGTTATTAACCAAATTTATTATTGTCAATTGAACATTAGATTTAAGCGTTTTATCATTTCATACATATTAGCAATACTACTTTGCATTGATTTTATTTGAATAACAATTTTATTATGCAGAGCAGAGAAAATGGCAAATTTCTAGTTTGAATTGTATTTTATTTTTGCAAACAGCTTTTGAATAGTGTATAAATAAATTATTCACTGTAAAATTAGCGTAAATATTTTAAAGTGCTGTTTGTTGCATAGGTGTTCTTCCCCCATTCGAAATAAAATTGTGTAAAAATGCTGAGAATACGTCGGCGTTTTGCTTTGGTGCTGTGTGCCTTTTTCGTGGCAATTTTCTTGGCGGTGTACTTTCTAATCAATTATGCGGCACCGCCAGAAGATAAGAAACCAAATTTTATGAATCTCGATACCGCCGAAGCCTTAAGGCACAAAATGGATATGCCAAAAATGGTTGAAATGAATAATTTAGAAAATAATGTGGGCGAAAAGCCCCAACCACAAGCTGCCACTTATGGGAAGAAAGCTAGACCGGAAAAAATTAAAAGCGACAATAATGACGAGGCTGAAGCGGATGCCCCAAAAATTGAAGAGAACATGATAAGTGATAACAAAGATGATACATGTGATTTTGATCCACAACAAGTACCCCAGCCAAATATACAGGTAAATATTCACGTTAAATGGGTGGGAGTTTTTATATGTAAAAGTCATTAGAATGTCTTGAGCCTATTTTCAATCTTACATTTACGTGAGCAAAAAATGGATCATCTCCTAATGATTGAAGCAATAGGTCGTAGTCATCAACTGGAGGCATAAACAGTATTTCGTCAAGAGTGTTCCACTCAATTTGTTATAATTTACGTTGAATAGTTTTTTACAGTATTACCATGTTGTTATACATGTTGGTTGCATTCACGGGAATGATTTTTATCTCAACAAAATAGAAGAGTTTTTCACCTTTTGACTTTGGAAACGAAGGCTTAGACTCACATGCTCTTGTTTATTTCTAAAGTTGAGAATGATCATGTTTTTTTTTTTATTAAAAAGAATAAAATTCAATAATAGTCCACAATGTTCATTATCAAGTGCATTATCGTGTTACAGAGACCTTGAAATCTTTCAAAAATATGCGTCTCTTTTTGTATTCTCATAAACGAAAAAGCTTAAACACTTCTTATCACAATCAACTATTCTTTATCATCATTTTAATTGATTGTATTGGAACATTCAGAGCAAGGTTTAATAGATATTTTGCGTCATAAGCCCATCTCAGTAATCTTCATGTTCAAAAACTCTGAGAGTAAACTAAAATTGCCATGGAAAGTTGCCCAACTCAAATCTGTCGTTCGGAGTCGACGTTAAAGAGTAAACAGTAGAAAGAAATTTTACTTTTCAAATGTATTTTGAATTTGTTTTTAATAATATTTTCTATTTNCGTTCGTCGAGTAAACAGTAGAAAGAAATTTTACTTTTCAAATGTATTTTGAATTTGTTTTTAATAATATTTTCTATTTACTTTAGATGCTAGACTTGTACAACAAAATGAAATTCGATAATATTGACGGTGGAGTTTGGAAGCAAGGCTGGAATATTTTGTATGATCCCCTACAGTATAACGATCATCACAAACTAAAAGTTTTTGTGGTGCCACACTCACACAACGATCCTGGTTGGATTAAAACTTTCGATGACTATTATGATCATGAAACCAAACATATATTATCCAATGCCTTAAGGCATTTACGTGAGAATCCCGATATGAAATTTATATGGGCTGAAATATCCTATTTTGCCAAATTCTATGAAGATTTGGGGGCCTCTAATAAAGAGGAAATTAAAAAGTAAAACGTTAAAAACTAAAACAGATGAAATTGAGTAAATAAAACTTTGTGTTACAGATTGGTAGCCAATGGACAATTGGAATTTGTTAGCGGCGGTTGGGTAATGCCAGATGAGGCCAATGCCCATTGGCATAATATGCTACTGCAGCTAACAGAAGGTCAGCACTGGTTAAAGAAGTATCTTAATGTTACACCCGTTTCTTCGTGGGCTATTGATCCCTTTGGTCATAGTCCCTCTATGCCCTATATTTTAAAAAAGTCCGGCTTTCAGAATGCTTTAATACAAAGGACCCACTATTCGGTTAAAAAGGAATTGGCTTCTAAACGTAATTTGGAATTTTATTGGAGGCAATTATGGGGTAAGTATATTAAACGTAGTATTTTATACAAAAATTTAAAATGTTTCCTTAATTCCAGATGATACTGGCAGTACTGATTTATTTACTCATATGATGCCTTTCTATTCTTATGATATTCCCCATTCGTGTGGTCCTGATCCCAAGATTTGTTGCCAATTCGATTTTAAACGTGTGCCTGGCTTTGGTCTTATGTGTCCCTGGAGAGTGCCACCACAAACGATTGATGATCATAATGTGGCCCAAAGGTTTTGTTTATAAAATTTTTTAATTGATTTTTAAATTAAATTTATTTCTTACTCTTGCAGAGCTGAACTTTTGGTTGATCAATGGAAGAAAAAGGCTGAACTTTATCGTACCAATGTTGTGCTATTTCCTTTGGGCGATGATTTCCGTTATAGCCAAAGCACTGAATGGGAGGTGCAAAGAGTAAATTATGAAAACCTATTCAATCATATAAACTCCGAACGTAAGTACTTTGTAGAGGCCAAATTTGGCACATTACAGGAATATTTCGATGCTGTACACAAAGAACAAAAGGAAAAACAACGTGAATTTCCAACCTTAAGTGGTGATTTCTTTACCTATGCTGATCGCAATGACAATTATTGGAGTGGTTATTATACTTCAAGGCCTTATCACAAACGTTTGGATCGTGTTTTAATGCATTACGTTAAATCGGCTGAAATGTTAAGTTCCTGGCATAACTGGGATGCCGGAAATAAGTTTGATGAAATGTTACAGGATGCCAGAAGGCAATTGTCTTTATTTCAACATCATGATGGCATAACGGGCACAGCCAAGACCCATGTTGTGGTGGACTATAATCGTCGCATGATGGATGCCATCAAATCCTGTCGTTTTGTTATGCAACAGGCTATTTATAGGCTTTTAACAAAGCCTTCGGTATGTTTTTATGCAGAATATTTGCTTGTTTTTGTTATTTTAATTGTTGTTTTTTAATTACAGATCTACAATGCTGACACTAATTTTAATTATTTCTTTGTTGATGACTCCCGCTGGCCGGGGCCAGATGACAGTCGTACTACCATAATTTTGGGTGAAGAACTACCGCAAAAGCATTTGGTTTTTCATAATGCTTTGCCCCAATGGCGTGAAGAAATTGTTGATTTCTATGTAGCCTCTCCCTATGTCAGTGTCAATGATTTCAATAATAATCCAGTGGATATACAAATTAGTCCTGTTTGGACTTGGCATAAACACACATTTACCAATACCATAACACCTCAAGCATCAACCACCAAATATAGACTTATTTTTAAGGCCAAAGTACCACCCCTGGGGCTGTCAACGTATGTTGTTAAAGTGGAAACGCCAGAAACCATTAAAACTAAGTGAGTTTTTATGTTTATTTTGTGAAAAGCATATGCTTATTTAAGAAATTTCTTCTTTTCCACCTGATTAGCTACATAACCTTTGCCTCAAATCTTATACTAACCAAAAATCCTATTACAACGCAACTGGGCGATTACCCCAAAGAGGTTAAATTTGGTGAGCATAGAGAAATTTCTTTAAAAGTGGGTTCCGGCCCCACGGTAGCCTTTAGCAATGAAGGCATGATGAAGTCTATACAACTGAAAGAATCTGAGACATATACACCGGTAAAAGTGCAATTCTTTAAATATGGCGTAAGACGCAAGGGAGAACACTCGGGTGCTTATTTGTTTTTGCCAAATGGTTTTGCCGGTCCTATTGAAAATGCCCAACAACCTGTGGTCTTAGTAACTAAAGGTCCTCTAGAGTCTAGTGTATCAACGGGCTTATCGTTTGGTGTACACCATACCATATTACGTGACGGCGAGGCACCTGAAATACGCAACAATATCGACATAGACGATATGGATGATACCGAAATTGCAATGCGTTTCCAAACTCGTATACATAGTGGTGAAACGTTTTATACGGATCTTAATAGTTTGCAAACAATTAAACGTCAAAGGTTTAGCAAAATACCTTTACAGGGAAATTATTATCCAATACCCTCGGCCATTTATATAGAGGATGAGTCATTGCGTTTGACCATTGTAACGGCTCAACCTTTGGGCGGTTCGTCGTTGGCCGATGGTGAAGTGGAGATAATGCAGGATCGCCGTTTGACACATGATGATGAGAGAGGCTTGGGCCAAGGTGTTTTGGATAATCAACCTGTTTTGCATATATTCCGTGTCTTATTGGAAAGAGTAGAGAATTGTGAAAAGCTTGCAGATAATCATCCCTCCGGCATTTTAACTTTGCCGGCATATCGAAATTTAAAATCAATTTTAGATCCTTTAGATAAATTCATATTTACGGAAAATGATTGGTTAGGTGTTTTACCAGAATTTGGTACTTCTCACTCGGCTTTGGGTGATGATATGGAAATAGTGATGATGAGAAATTTGCCAGCTACCACAACTCTACCAGCCATAGTTAGGGATCGTAAGCCACATTTGCAACAAAACACTGGTCTTATAGTACATCGCACCAATTTATTACAATGCTCTGGTCTGGAAGCACAAAATACTGGCGAGGTACTCTATCAATCCATGATCATAGATTATATTTGTAACCCTGTTTTTTTGATAATTATTTTTTTTTATTTATTTTACTAGCTTAACCTACATCATCTGTTGCAGTGGGGTTCACAAAATGTTACTTCAGTTCATAAGACAACTTTGACATTCCTTCAGCGTCTATCTTTGCATAAATTCAGTGAAGATATCACGCTATGCCCCATGGATACTTTGGCATTTATTTTACAGGTTACAGAGGCACAGTTGATTTCCTAGCTTCTAAAAAGTGAATTTTCCTTTTTCCCATTTTCTTTTATTGCTTTGAATTTAATTTAATTTTTAAACTAATAATGACTGACGTAGTTTTCTCTTTTTCTTTTTTGTATTAATGTTTACTTAAATACCAAAAAAAAAAAACAAAAAATCTTGTAATTTTTATTTTAATTGTGACGATATTATAAAGTGTTTTAGAAATGTTTTTTTTTTTAATTTCCTTTCAATTGAAAGTTGGTCAAAATACTTTATGTTTTCTTTTCAAAATTTTATAATTTTTTTTCTTATGTTTAGTAATGTGTTTAATGTTTTATAAACAAAATAATTATAATTTAGAATTCTCCAATTTAATCTCAGTTTTAAAACGATAAACTTATCCAGTTTACATGAAACATTTATTTGTAAAATTTAAAGCACTTATGACTGTTTTGTTGTAATATTTAGTTTTTTTTTATTTGTATTTTAATTTTAATTTTAATTAATAAAATATTATTATAAATACTTATTAATTATAAGAGTGATATTAAAACCGTTGTATAAACATAATTAATGCCCATGACCTTATAAACAATTTTTAAAGACGTTTTCTCTTTTCGTATTTGATTCAAAATATATTTCAATTATCCGGTGGAAATTGTTTAAATAAATATTATTTATTGAAAAATGTTAAATAATAATTTTTAATTGTTGTATCAACAAATTTTTGTAGAAAAACAACAGCAATAACAATCGGCTTATATTTTGGAACTGATTTTCGATCTTCAGCCAATAGAAAACATTGAAAATTTTTCCAAACTAAATGTAATGTTTTGGCTAGAGGTCAGTCTTTCTCATTTCCACTCTTTTTTTTCCTTTTGAAAATTCCTTTTCCGAACCCAATAAGATTTTCTAAAACTTGCTGGTACTTTTTTGTTTCAAACTTTTTAACAACGCGGTAGCCGAAAACATACCCCATCCTTCGCATACCGTATGCACCCATCACTGATTATCCCATACGAGTACAGAATAAAAATGAAGAGAAAAAAAAAGAAACAAGAATGAATTCCAACCAACCAACTCTGAAATAATGCTGCTGCAAAGTGGTTGTTTTCATTTATAGTTCTCGTGCTCGTGCTACATTTCTGAGTGAGTGAATGAGTGTTTAAAAGTGTTTTTCGTGAAAATCAAAAAATAAAACAAATTAAAAGAAAAAAATCATAAATAAATAGAAAAATTTAATTGAAAACATATTGAGAGTGACTTAAAGAACAGGTAAGAATAATAATTAATGTGTGTGCCTGTGTGAATGTTTATGGATTGTCGTCTAAATGCATATGCAAAGTGATTTAATTGTGAAATTATCCACGAAAAAAAAAACAAAAAACAAATTTAATGAATATAATGGAAACGGATCCAGAAAAAGAACAAAACAACAACAACAACAACAAAATCAAATTCCAATTCATACGGGTTATTCCATTCAATTTATATGCAAAGTACCCGTACATGGATGGGTACTTCTTATGATTTTTTTCAAATAATCGCATAGAAACAAATACAACAATGACAACAACAACAACACTTCTAAAAGAGAGTGAGTGTAACTACAGAACTTTATAGAAAACAAAATGTTAAAAAAGTGTTGCCACGCAGTATTCGGAGAAAATATTCCTAAAGGTGCAGGTGTAATGTGCCAAAATAATAGTTTAAGTGATTAATGGATGAATTGCTTAATATTTCCAAATTTAATTAAAAAAAATTAGGAAGTTTTACAATCAGAACCTGTTATACATTGGCTCTGAAGGCTCTTTTGAATTTTAGCCCTGTTATTAATGGCAGTGGGGACCAGTGCACTACGGTTTTATGCCAAGTATAATGGGAATAAAGTCTGACACGATTTTTTATTAATGGACGTAGTGACCTGGGAGATCTGTTGAAACTCCGGACTAAACTCTATAATTTCGGGAAATGCTTTGCAACGGAACTGATTAATAATAGTGAATGACGCACTTTGGTGGTTATATACACCTTTAAGAGAAAGTCATGTCTGTGGTATTTGGCAGATAGTGGCACAGAAACGCGAATCTTTCAAATGGAATTTTACGCCATTGAAATATGTATGTGATCCATTCAACTTTGGGGTTAAATTTACAACTTTAAGAGAGTATTACAGAGATTAAAACAAATGATGAGCTGTAGATATAGAATTCGGAATATATGTTAATTACTACAAAATTTCACAGACAAGCTTTCTCAGTTTCTACAGACTTATCGTCATTAGGGTTGTCGGATTGCCTGTTTTCTATCTTTTCCGCAATTCTGGTCTCTTTGATGGAATTGCATGTTTCAATTGTGTTAATTATTAACAGTAGAGGTCAGAATCATTCATATGATTAGTTTATAGAAGCTCATAATGAACATTTCTTGGTGTCAATCCTGGCTTTAACACCAAGGCTTCATCTTGCTTCATTTAAGATCTTTTCACAAATTATTGCTGCAAGTTCGCTTTAAAATTTGTTCGATTTTGTTTCATTTTATTAGTGAGTCCGTTATAGAAGAAGACTTTCTTTAATAAGATGAAAACTCGGACAAAATAATGTCTTTAGATTGGCAAGTGTGATTAAATGAAATTCGGGGCGTTTTAATAAATATAAAGGCGAATGGTTCCTAAAAATCAAACTCCAGTTGTTTTATCCTGGGGATTAACTCCCATTTTTTTATAAGAAATCCCGCGAACTGGCTGCACCTTTAATGAAGTATGTAGTGTGTTACAGAGCGAGAGAGAGAGAGAGAGAGAGAGTGAGTGGTACAAAACAAAAAATAATTCTTTAAAGCTGTTGTGTTGCAGAGAGTATAGATTTTCTGTTGGTTTATTTTATAAACTGGTTTTGGAATGTTGGTCAAAGCACCAATTCCAAGAAGAAGACAGAAGAACATAAAAGACATAGGAGCAACAGCAAGAGGAAGCTAAATCTGTGCTACTATGCCTTTATAAACGCGTGCCACTATATAGACAAACAGCCAGCCACCTGCCACTAACAGCCTGACTTTGTATTATTTGCCGTTTGTATGGGTTAAGGAATTATCCGATGGAATCATTTTCGGAAGCCATTACTTGATAAGTGATTCGTTCGTGATACGGTTATCATAATGTTTACAATAAGATTTCTTTAACAGAACAAAATAGAGAAAAAAATTAGAAAAGGCAAACGGCAAGAAAAAAATGTGTAAAAAAGAATAACTTGTTGGGTAAAACGTGTGTGCCTCACTACTCGCTCTCCTGATCTTTGTTCTGAGTGACGGGTTCTTGAAAATACGGTTTAAAAGTGAGCATAAATTAAATGAAAAAACGAAAATATTTTATTTAATTAAAAAGGAAGAAAAAATAAATTTTTTTAATGGCAAAGTAAAGTGTGAGTGTGTGTGTATGTGTGTGTGTGTATAAAACCAATAATAATTATAATAACAAAAACAACAAAACAACAATAATTTCATTTAATATTGCAAGAAAAAATATTCAACATCAGCACAATGAAACTATTTTTTGCGTTTTGCACCCTATTCTTCTTCTATTTCAATGCCAAATAAGTTTATGACAATATGACAACAACAACACGAAATCTACAAAAAAAAAAATGTGTGCTGCTATAATTTAAATTGATTTTTATTTCTTGTTTAATTTATTTTATTTGTTGCTGGCGTTGTTGCTGTTGTTATTGTTTTAAAACAATTTGTGCTACTGTGGCAGCGGCAGCAGCAGCAGCCGCAGCAATAGCGGTAGCATAAACAGCAGCAGGTTACATAAAAATATTTTATAAACAATAAAAACAACAATAACACACCGTAATATGTAGTCATTTATTATATTGTTCAAATTGTTTTTAATTAATGGTTGACATTGTTTCTAAAACGCCATGAAAAAAGAAGAAGAAGCAGCAGCAGAACTGTCTCAAGTACAATAGCAAGAAACTAAAAGTGTTAAAAGAATTCATATTTTCTTTTTGTTGTTATTAATGTTTGTTGAAAGTGGTAAACAAATTACAAATTTTCTTAAATAATTTCTTTAAAATTTCTTTCATTTTTCTCAGTTCTTCTTTTTCTTATTTTTCAAATCAATTTCATTCCTATGTTGTTGTTGTTGTTTTTTTTTTTGGCTACAAAAGCCAAGCAAGAGGGAGCCCATTATAAAAAACGAAGCAAAAGTTTAAAGAAATAAGAAGAAGAATAAGAAGCAGAAGAAAAAACATTGTACATACAATTATAACGACGTCATACAAAAGTGTGTCAAAGCAGCACAATATTACAGCAACAACAACAATAAAAAAGAGATGTATTTTTAAAAGGAGACAAACAACAAACATACAAAAATAAACAGAGAAATAAA
>QOCX01002205.1:1446-24167 GCA_005959815.1 Sarcophaga bullata | reverse complement strand
TTCCGGATACTGAACTTCCGTTAATATTGCAATTTTTATATGTTTGTGTGTAGGAATACATTTTGTTTAATGACACTACGATATTATTGACCTTATGAGACGTTATAATTTGAAATCAAGTTTTTACTTTATATTCATAAGTTGTAAGAAATTAGACTTAGGCCTATCTAGTGAAATATGTTTCAAGCATTTCATTAAAGGTTTAATCATTTTATTTAAATGCATTTGAGATTTTAAACAATTCTTTCCTATACAGATAAAAACAGCTTTAAATTTTTAAATAATTTCTTTCCATTATAAAGTTTTCATAAGTTTATAGTATGTGTTATTTATTTTCATCATATTTTGACACTTCTCTGAGGATCTTGTTTTATAAAGATTACACAATCGAAGTAGAAAAATGTATGATATGCCTTTGAATAATATTTCCCAATAGTTAACAACTTTATGTAATTAACAATTTACATTTCTCTATTGGGGAGAATATGTATAATTTTATTTTGGTTCTTATAAAATTTATATTTAGCACACAGAAACATATATATATTCAAAATATATTAAATATTGCATTTGCATATAGTACTTTAATTAAAAGTTAAATTTGATTGTATGATACGATAACAACGGAAACATTATTAATATTGTAAATCAAATATTTATTTTCTGTTAGTAAACTAGAAAGTAAATTACAAAAAAGAAAATGATATTGATTTAATAGATAACTGAACAGATAATTTTTAAAGTTGAAAAAAAAAATACGAAATCAAAATTGTATACTTTTTTGTAACATATTCTTAAGCATATGTTTTTATTCAACGATAAGTAAGAAGTCATTCAACTAACAATTGTTTTAAAAGGTAATAAAAAATAGTTTTTGATTGATTTTATGTATGCTTGTTTTACACATCTATAAAAGTTGTTATTCAATATTAATGGAATATACGTATGTATGGATGTTTTTAACTAGACATATTTGTAGCTACTTTACGTAAATTTACTTTATTGCGAAAAGATCTGTGTACCACTATACGTTTACGTTTTCTTTTAACACGATTTTGTATCGGTAGCGCAAAACGTTTTCTGTTACGTTTTTTCGTTTGTCATCATTTGGATAAGTTTGTTAATATAGTTGCAGGGCTTTCACTATTACAATCATTTGTTGTATGACTGTTGGTGTGAGTACGTCTTTTATGTTGTTGCTGTTGATGCTGCCCAGAAATAGTGGAAGAATTCTTTTCTAAAGTTGAATTGGAGACAGTAGAATTGGAACTATTATTATGTGTGCCAACAGATGCGGTGGTTGTGGTAGTCATTATAGAAATATTTTTCTGTGAAGTATTGCTATTTCTTCGAGTGCCTGAGCTAGCTGAGGTAGTGCCAACTGGAGAACCTAACGGCGTCAGTACAGAAGCAGGATTAGAACCGTATTCATTATCTTCATTCAAATATATATCCATATGATCTACTGTATCGGCATTGGCGAAATTATGATCTCTTCTTTCACTTTTCTTCCACAAATAATAGAATTGTACAAGTTCGCGCATAGTGCGGGTACGCACCTTTAATAAGATACATACAAACAAATAAACGTTATTCATATCAAACGGCATTTTGAACTTACTTGATTTTGTCGTATTTTCAAAAAATCTTTTCCATACTTTTGTATACCTTCTTCAAATTTTTGACATTCTTCTTCAGACCATAAACTCATGCAATCATTAAGTGGTAAAGCATTCAAACGCTTACGTCGTAATGCTTCCTTAAAATCATAGCCACACTGCACCAACAAGTGAAGCGCCTAAGAATTCATACAATATTTAAGATATCAAATAAAATATTTCAACATGGAGCAAAATTATTCTTACCTGTTCATTGTCTTTCACTACAGCTTGACTATCTATATCAGATGCAACGACATTCTGAATATGCGCTTTGTCTCCATTAGCTAAAAGAGAATTGTTTTCTAAATCTTCACTGTGATTTTCGGTTTTACCGTTTTCCTTTGACAAGTTTTCTTCATTAGGTTCGGCAATGCCATCGTCATCTTCGCCTTGTTGATTTGATTTTATATCTCGAATTTGTATTAAATATTCCTCCACTTCACGTTCACTCACTTGACTGGGCTCCCAAATTAGTTTGTCTTCATTTTCATATGGTAAAATATCTCCATATTGAGACAAACCTACCGGTATGGTTGCTTGATATGACGTTCCAATCATAACTTTCTTTTTATAATCTTCATCCTCCTCTTCCTCAATTTCTTCATCTTCGTCATCATCTTCAACGCCAAATAGTGTTTCCAAAGGAATATCTAAGAGGGTACGGAGTGTTAGGGGAGTGTACGGAGTATTAGCGAAAATAAAAATAAAAGACCTACCTTTGCCATTGCCAGCAATAGCATCATTTACCACAACTACGTTATCAAATGTTCCCTCCGGATATAAATCAAGTAAATGAGATCTCCGAACTTTTAGAATTTCACCATGTACTGTATCATTTTCTGCTGTACTTTTGTCAGCTTCTTTGTCGTTGTCGTTGTTTGAATGTGAAAGGGTAGGCGTTTGATGAGGAGATAATGTACTACTAATCAAGTCGTCATCATAATCTTCCAGTTTATCATCATCGGCAACTAAACCTTTTTCATCTCTATTTGTTTCATCGTTTCCCGTAATAATGATGTCTTTGGAATGGGAAAACTCTTCTACATTTTCATTTATAGTTGGCGTAGAAGGAAGTTCATGATTTTGTTTCGTTTTATGTTTCTTTTTGTGTGATGATTTTTTTGATTTTTTCCTACTCGGCACTTCATAGCATGTAGACGTTGTAGGTGGAGGAATCGCTCTATATTTGGCCAATAATTCCTCCAAAGGCATTTCACTTTCTTCTTTTAACGTGTTTATTTCTTCATCTGGATCCTGGGATTCTAAAGCAGCTAACGCCTCTTCCTCATTTAACGTTTGTTCATCATCGAAATCATTGACCATCATCTCAATTGTTGGCTCAAAAGTCGCATCGTTAGCGCTAGTGGACTGTGACGTAGTAGACGATGACGATGGTGACTGTGGATCAGCAAAGGATTCTTGTAAATTAATCAAAGCAGACGGTGATGGTACACTCCGCTTTTCTCGGCCAATTGACACAGACACAGGCGGTGCCTTTAATAATAAATTCAATGGATCTGAAGCCATTGGAGTGATGATGATGTTGCTGCTGTTTGTTTCCCTGTCTGTTTGTTCTTCACCATTGTTAATATTTCGCGTTCCTGTTGTTATTGTCTTATTTATAGCTGTATTTATAGTTCCTTTGCCGCTATTCGAAATATTTCTTTCATTTGTTACCGGCTCATTTATCTCACACACTAATGTTTTAGACGAACTTGGCTCTGGAGACATTTTAATTGCATCCATTTATAATTATTGAAAAGCATTCCAAAATTTGTACAAAAAATTGAATAGATTCCTCACAAGAAAATCACAGCTCTTTAAAATTAAAAAAAAAACTGACGCCGTCAATCAACCGACTTCGTAGTATTTATAGAATTCAATGTTGATAACTTGATCTTCTTTGTTGGCGTTTTAAACACAGTTTATTCTATACATCTTTAACTGCATAGCCCAAAAAAAAACCTTAAGCCCCAACTCACTACTTATTCCCAAAATATTAGAAACAATAATGGAATTAAACATATAATTATTTTTGATAAAAGTATGTATGTATTTAAAAAAGATGTAAAGAATTGTAAATGGTAACTTGTGAAAACTTACAAATGCGTATCGTATTTTCCATAACAACAATGGTTCCCTCGTCCTGAATTTCTTTAAGAGCGTCTTCAAATTGCTCACGCGTTATTAGCTAAAAGAGTAAAAATAATAAATCTATTTTACAGTGTATGTACATAGGTGCAGACTTACAATTTGAGAAGCTTCTTTAATTTCTTTAAATAGTTTCTGATAAGGTACAGTCGGTATTTTGCCTTTCTTTTGAAGATTCTCTTTTATGGCCGCCACCAAATCTGCACGCTTTTTGCGTGCGGCAGTCGAAAGGCCTGTGGTTAAAATACCCACATCTATTTTACCAGACAAGGGATCAGTGGCTGATTGTTTCAAAGCCTCACGATGTAAACGCCAGGCTTCTTCTACATCTTGAACTGTTACTTGTTGACTTAAACGAACTTTAGCATGTGCTTCGGAAAGGCGAATTAAACTTTCAAGTTGTCGCGGATATGCCGATATTTGACCTCTACCAGCACCTACTTTACGCATATCAACATATGCCTGTATCAAACGTTGCTGAGCTTCTTCCGATAAAGTGGGATGAATATGTTCACGAGCATAAGCCAAATAATCTCGCAAAACGCTCATATCCTAGAAAAATCGACTTTTTATAAAAGCAAATATCAAAATCAGATAAAATACTCACAAACATAGTATCCTCTTCTTCGTGTCTTGTTACATAGTACAAGGAAACTAAATGTCCTGCTAAACGTCTATCAAATATCTCATCCTGAGGATCAAGGACTAGGAAGATCAGATCGAAACGTGATAACAAGGTGTGAGGTAAATGAACATTATCAATGATGTTCTTCTTCTTATTCCACTGACTCTCCGCTGGATTAGCGGCTGCCAAAATCGAAGTGCGAGCATTTAATTGACAAATAATTCCAGCTTTTGCGATACTCAAAGTCTGTTGTTCCATAACTTCATGTAGTACACTACGAGTGGCGTCATTCATTTTATCAAACTCATCAATGCAACAGACGCCATTATCTGCTAAAACTAGGGCACCACTATAAACATGACAAAAATAAAATATTTCTCCTGAAAAAGAAATCGATATGCTTACGTTTGTAATACCAATTGTCTGGTTTCAGGGTCCTTTGTTACGTACGCTGTTAAGCCAACTGCTGAGGAGCCCCGTCCTGATGTGTATTGTGAACGTGGAACCAAATTAAAGACATACTGTAACATCTGTGATTTGGAAGTACCCGGATCGCCACATAACAAAAGATGAATTTCAGATCTAAAGTTTTGACGGCCCAAAGTGGAATGCTTATTTTTGGTACCACCGAATAACTGTAAAAGAATGCCCTTCTTTATGTCCTCATTTTCATATATAGACGGTGCAATAGCACGGGCCAATCTGTCATAAATATCTGGTTTCTGCGACAAAGCATGTAATAACTCCACACGTTCTGGAGGGAATATATGATCTTTACCTTCTTCTTCTTCGTACAACCTTTTGTTATCCACTTTACGGAAGTGAACAACATCAACATGAGTTTTATAGACACTCTTAACACTAGATGAAATGCTATTATTTTTCATTGGAGTGAGCGCGATAAAAATGCCAGTTACAGTTACACGATCACCCAAGGCTGAACTTTATCGACTAAATCGTTATGGGCATACAATAAAACGTTGTGTGGTGTTTGACCAGCCGCCATATCATCTGGTGACTCTTGTAATTTAATCAATTGTTTGTCTGAGAATTCCGAACGATTATGAACCAAACGGAAGCAGTGATTGGTATTACAATTTGTACACAATGTGGGTTGGGCAATGCGACCACGATCTACTTCCACAGTTGTTACAAAATCGCAAATAATACATTTGAAGAATGCTTCACGCATCTCTGGAATGACATTCGATGTACGAATTACCATGCCGCTGATACTTATTAACTGATCCATATCCTCCGGATTGAGAGAACGCATATTACGTGTCTTATCAGCATTAAATGGACGAACCTGAATTTGATGTTCCAAAACTGCGGCTGGATAACGCTCAAAGAACATTTCATTTACAGCCATATCGAAACTAGGAATTACTTCTTGAGGATAGCAAATAAGTTGGCGATAAATGGCCTCATCGAAGGTCTTTAAATGTGAGCAATTTAAATTCAAATAGGGCTCTTCCAAAGTATGAATTTCCTCCAACTTTTGTAAATACAATGGCTGATTAACATCAATATTTTCTGAAATTTCATCTTGCTCCGCCATTGGATCAATATAACGCAACAAAAATTGTTTGAACTTTGTTTTACAGTGACTGACTACAACATTTGTACCCCCAAACTACCATCTGTGGGCAGCGGAAGCCTCTGAAGCTGGATCTGTGCTTTCCGATACACGCTCTTGAATGGGTTCCAGCTAAAATTTATCAATTCTTAAAAAGAGAACATCAAACAATTGCTTAATCACTTACCCCTGTTCCTGTGATTGCGACCTGACGCATTCTTTTATCTGTGCGTATATCAGGTCTAGGACGCAAAGGTGTACCTCTAATACCCGAACGAGGTGTTCTTATAGAGCCCATTGAACTCGGTGTACCATAGTTAAGGGGTGAGCTCAAATCAATTTCACTCATGCTAACTCCCAATCCTCTGGCAGGGCTGGTAGCTGGTAAACTAATATGGCCAGGTGAAGTTGGGGGCAAGCTAATGTTATCAGAAGGTTGAGCATGTTGATTTGGTCCCATACGCATGGGTGTCTCAGCATCTTGGACATTTATAGCTAGAGATAACACATGAGTAAATAAAACATCAATAGTACATTACAATAACTTACAACGTGTTGGCGTTCTCTGTCCTCTGGAGCTTATCGCACTATTTGGGGTTCTGGCTGGGCTAGACATATTTTATTTTCTCATAAATTCTTATTATTGCTTATAATATGAATACACTGCAACTCTTAACAATTGTTTGATAAACAATGGAAATGTACTTATTAGAAGCAACAAAAAATGCAAGCGCTTTACAATGGCTTTACTAAATTTTCCCGCGCTAAATACAAAATACAGCGTTGTAATATTTGTGATTAGTTAAAAAATTCTAAATTACAGCGTTGTCGACTTTAATATTCAAAAAGAACATATTTTTATAAAAACGCTAAAATTTTTTTAAAATGATTTAATATTAACGCAATAAATATGACAACATTAACTGTATTATTTTTAAATTTGTTTAATATAGTAATAACATTTAATAATTGATGTTAATGTTTGTTTATTATCTATTATCCAAAATATTTTTTGGTTTTCTTTTTTTATTAGGAGTATTTAAATTAGCAACGTTTCTTTTCATAGTAATAATGTTGCATAATTTATAAACTTGGGTTAAAACTTTTGCAAAAAGGCATTAAGTTGAGGTTTTAAATAAATAATTATGTATTTTGATGTATGAACTTTTGTTTTGATGAGACTAAGAAATATCACCGCTATTGCATTAGAAATACCACAATTACCAACACTGTCTGTCTTTGCTTTTGTCAACGTCAGTAGTAAATAAATTTTGTCTAACTATCATAACGATAAAAGAAAATTTCTGTTTATAATATTAGTTCGTTATCTATTAAAAATTGATTCAAGTTTTTGCAGCAAAATTTTTGCCAATTATATTTAATAAATTCTGTAATGTTTATATAGTATTTAATTAATTTTCCTAACTTAAAGAGTAACGGTGTTGCATTCAATTCGAAGTTGTTTTTATGTTGCCGTTGGCCAGTCCGATCCCGGAAAGTGTCATTGAAAAGAAAAAAAATAAATAAATAAAAATAATATAAAATCGGAAACAAAAATATTGTAAAATCTTCATGAAATATTTTTGGGTAAAAACAAAAACGCTGTAGAGTTTTTGGCATTTTACCTAACGTTTGCTGATTGACTCCCCCCTACCGAGAGTTATTTGCACCCGAAATAATGTCAAGTGAAGAGTTACTTTATGCAAAGGTATTTATACGGATTCATAAATATAATAAGAGGAAGGTCTCCTAATGCAATTAATTGTTAAATGTGCATAACATTGATACAACATGATAAAATTACTTTATTGATTTACATTAACCAAACATATATTGTTGTCAAATAACAAAAGAAAATTTAATTATGCAGATTATTCATAGAAATATTAATTAAAAATTGTTTCCAAATGTTATATATTGATTGAAGTTGACATGTTGCTATTAATATGTTTTAGCTTTTATTATAATTATATTTAGTTAGCCTAATAAGTCTTCTCATTAAATGCCGACATCGGTCCATATCATTAGGAATGAAATCGAATTTTATCATACGTACATATATAACTTTCTACATCGTTAATTAGGATTCATTCGCATGGATTAGTAGTCATATGTACATATGTATGTAGTTTTATTTACGTTAAATAATGACACTACTTGTTAGTACATACTACTGAATGAAATGGTACGTAAAATGAAAATCTTCAACTGTGATTTCATGTGAAGAGATTGATTCACATACAATACATTCCATTGAAATCGTATACAAGAAATATATACATATATGTACCTAAAGGTTTCATTGAAAATATCGAAAAATCAAATCAAAGCCTTAGACTTCTTAGTTTGCAAAAAAAAAAATATTGTATAGTGTATGTGTATATATGTATGAAACTAAACAAAATAAAGACACAAAAAGCATTGATAACAATTACTAAATTTAAAACAAATCAAGAAAAATATAAAAAGACAATAGAAATGTATTATCAGTTAGCTGTTCAAGAACCTTATACTCGGTTCTTATTGATTTTTGATCAAAATCATTGTAATGACGCATTCTTTTAAATATTTTTGTGATTGATTCATAACGAATTTCTTGTTTTAATATTATAGGGATCCAAGGTATGGTTACCAAATGCAAAGACAGTATGGGAAAGTGCTACACTCAATGAGAACTACCGTAAGGGATGCACATCTTTAAAAGTTCAGCTTGAAAGTGGCCGCGAACTAGATATAACAATTAAGGCAGATGGTAGCGATTTACCACCGCTACGGAACCCTGCAATATTAATTGGACAAAATGACTTAACATCACTGTCATATTTACACGAACCGGGAGTGTTACACAACTTGAAAGTACGCTTTTGTGAGCGTCAAACCATATACACATACTGTGGTATTATACTGGTAGCCATAAATCCATATGCGGAATTGCCATTATATAGCTCCAGCATTATTAGAGCCTATAGGGGAAGGTCTATGGGCGAGCTGGAACCTCATATATTCGCTTTATCAGAGGAGGCGTACACAAAACTGGAGAGAGAGAAGTGTAATTTAAGTATTATTGTTAGTGGTGAATCTGGTGCGGGAAAGACAGTTTCTGCTAAATACGCAATGCGATATTTTGCAGCTGTTGGCGGCTCAGAATCAGAGACTCAGGTCGAGCGTAAAGTATTAGCCTCATCTCCTATTATGGAGGCATTTGGTAATGCAAAAACAACCAGAAACGATAATAGTTCACNTTGGAGAAATCACGAGTAGTTTTTCAGGCTTTAGGAGAACGTAATTATCATATATTTTACCAACTTTGTTCCGCAAGAAAAGATCACCCAGAATTAATTTTAGGTAAGTTGTCCGACAANTTGGAGAAATCACGAGTAGTTTTTCAGGCTTTAGGAGAACGTAATTATCATATATTTTACCAACTTTGCTCCGCAAGAAAAGATCACCCAGAGTTAATTTTAGGTAAGTTGTCCGACAAAAAAAATCACAAATTAAAAAAAAAATTGCTCTTAGACCACCAAGACAAGTTCGAGTATTTAAATATGGGCAAATCACCTGATATTGAAAAGGTTTCTGATAAAGAACAGTTTAAAGAAACTATACAAGCAATGCGAGTTTTGGGCTTCGATACTAGACAAGTAAGATATTTTGTTATTACAAGCTCTTGCAAGTCTGTTTTTTTGAAATAATTTCTTAATAGATTTCAGATGTTTTAAACATTCTTGCCGGTATACTACATTTAGGAAATGTCAAATTTTCCCATAAGTACAAAAAAAATGCTGAAGAAATTGATCCCGATGGCTGTCAAATTGATGTGAGTTCCATTAAATTTTCGAAAAATACTTTTAAAATTTACATTATAATATTATTTTATTTTGTGTTTTTTTTTTATTTGCAGCAAGATGACTTACATTTGCGAGTCATGGGCGAATTGCTGAAAATTAATTCCGATGACTTGAGAAAATGGCTGAAAATGCGACAAATTGAATCAGTAAATGAACTAGTATTAATTCCTAATAACTTGGAAACAGCAATGGCGGCTAGAGATGCGTTAGCCAAGCATATATATGCCAAACTTTTTCAATATATTGTCACCGTCCTTAACAAAGGTCTCAATAATGATCGTAAGCACAGCTGCTTTATAGGTGTACTTGACATTTATGGTTTTGAAACCTTCGAAGTGAATTCATTTGAGCAATTCTGTATTAATTATGCCAATGAAAAGCTGCAACAACAATTTAATCAACATGTTTTTAAGCTAGAACAGGAAGAGTATTTAAAGGAGGGCATAACCTGGACAATGATTGACTTTTACGATAATCAACCCTGCATAGACTTGATCGAATCAAAACTAGGAGTCTTGGATCTTCTAGATGAAGAGTGTAGGGTAGGTTAATAAAATAAGATTAGAAAAACTAACATATTTGAATTTCATATTCTCACAATAGATGCCTAGAGGTTCGGATGAAAGTTGGGCAAGGAAATTGGTGGAAAAGTGTAAAAAGTTTCCTCACTTCGAAAAACCTCGTTTTGGCAATACAAGTATTTTTAAAATGTATTCTAAATATTAACCGTAAATTACTTTAAAAGTTTCTTTCTTGTAGGTTTCTTTATAAAGCATTTCTCTGATACTGTAGAGTATGACGTCAATGGATTTTTAGAGAAAAACCGTGACACAGTGTCTAAAGAATTAGTCAGTGTTATGCGTCAATCCAAAATGTCTCTGTGTAAGCAATTGATGGAAATGGAGGAAATTGATACGCTTAGTGCAGATGCTGCCAAAACACATACACTAGGGGGTCGTGTTGTCATAAGTGCTGCAAGAAAACAGGTGTGTTGAATCAATGTAACTAATTTCAATACTACAATGCGTACACTTTTGATTTTATTTACAGATATTTATTTGAGTATATTATTTGATATTATAATTTTGAAATAATTTTATGTTTCTTATATATTTTAAAAAATGACGTCAAACAACATGGATGTGTTCGTAATTACTAGGGTACAACAGTAGTTCAGGAAACTCGTCGAAGAGTTAGTTGATCCTTTTCTTTATTATTTTCTATAAAATATTACTAATTCACATCCAAAATTAATTTGTCCCGTTTTTTTATACGAACTAACAAAACCATTCTACCAGTATTACTGACAATACGAAACATCAGTATTTGAATAACTAATAACTGATGCCAACTAATATATATTTACTGTTTTTAAAGGAAATTATTCTTATTTCAAAAAAATTAAGTCGAATTATACTAACTTAAAAGAAAGAAAATATTATATTTTACGTGAAATAACTAATTTGCATGCCTTTGTCGGACATCAATTTATGTATATTTTTAATATTTAATTTTATATGCCTTTCAAGGTCACCCCTTCAAAACAACACCGACGATCTGTGGGTTCACAATTCCGTGACAGTTTAACGTCTTTGATAAATACACTTCATTCTACAACACCTCATTATGTTCGCTGCATCAAGGTAATTGTATATATTGTCTCGTGTATTTTTAATTTGTTAAACAACTGAAAGATTTAAAATATTTTTAGCCGAACGAAGAAAAAGTAGCATTTAAATGGGACGCTCCAAAAATTGTACAACAGTTGCGTGCTTGTGGCGTTTTGGAAACTGTAAGAATTTCTGCAGCTGGTTTTCCATCACGTTGGTTGTATGTTGATTTCTATGTACGCTATCAGTTATTGTGCCATCGCTCTCAAGTAAATAAGAATGACTTGAAGCAGACTTGTCGTTGTATTGTAACGAAATGGATTACTGATGAGGATAAATATCGTTTTGGCAATACACAGATATTCTTCCGAGCAGGGCAGGTAGCTTATTTGGAACAAATACGAGCTAATTTAAGAAAGAAATATATTACGGTAATACAAAGCTGGTGGCGGAGATTTATTTGGCGTAAAAGATTTTTAAGACTACAGCGCACGGCTTTAGGTATCCAGAGGTACGCTCGTGGCTTTTTGGCTCGCCAAAAGGCACAGGCAATTCGGGAACAACGTGCTGCTATTATAATATCAAAGTACGCCCGTGGATGGTTATGTCGAAGACGTTATGTTTCTTTGCGACGTTCTGTTTGTGGCATACAACAGTATGCCGCGCGTATGCTATAGCACGCAAAAGGTTCCAAGAAGCCATGGATCACTATCGAACCACACAAATACAACGCTTTGTTCGTGGTTATCTCGCAAGACGACAATATCACAAAAGACGCCATCAAATTATTATATGCCAATCAGCAGTTCGAAGGTTTTTGGCTAGGCGACAATTCAAGACTCTCAAAGCAAGAAGCAGAAGCCAAAACCATATCTCATATTCAAAAAATGTACAAAGGCTTGGAGAATAAGATTATTTCAATGCAACAACGAATTGATGAGTTGAACAAAGAAAATGGAAATTTAAAGCATAAGAATAGTGAAATTTCAGTTCTTAAAATGAAACTGGAAATGAAGAAGGCACTGGAACACGAACTTAAAAACCTGAAACTTATTCTAGCAGAAAAAGATGAAAAATTGGAGAGTGTCATTAAGCAATTGGAAGTTGAAAGGGATGAAAAAATGCAATTATTAGAAGAGAATGCCAATAACCTAGAGAAGTGGAACAAGCAAAAACTTATCTGGACAACTGAAAATGATGAACTACGCAAACAAATGGATGAAATGCTAGAAAGAGCTAAGGAGAATGAAAATGAAAAGACAAATGACATTACGACACAGCGTGAACGATTAATTTCGGAAGTGGAAGTAAATGAAATTCATGATGCATATCAGAGGGCTGTAATGGATAAGGAAATGCTTGAGAATGAAAACTATCATCTCAAGGAAGAACTTAAGCGTATGACACGACAACTGGGTGGTGGAGAATTCGCATCTCTTACCCATAAACGATCCATAAGTAATGCCTCCAGCCATTACGAAGACGATGTTGGCTATGGCTCCAATAAGAATACCTTGGAAAGTAAACCGAATTATTCCCTTGGCACTTGTGAAAATAGTCGTGTTTCGCCTGAACCATTCCGTAGTCTGGAGGTAACGTCAACTCCGAGAAGCGATAACACAGCAATTGTAATTAAACTACGCAACCTATTAGAAGAGGCAACGAAACACAACAGGACACTAAGAACAAGATTGGACAAAGCAATAAGTACACACAGGCCAACAGAAGATTCATTAAGAGTCTCAGAATTAGAGGTAGAAAACGAAAAACTCCGTCACGATTATAATTTACTTAGGCAGAGTATACGCAATGGCGCTGAAATGCAAGAACTAGAAGCTCAATACAATGCGCTCCAAGAAGAACTCAGAAGACGTCGGGAAGAATGTATACAGCTGAAATCTGTACTGCAACAACAAACACAATCTCTGAAATCAATGGGCGGTCATGATAGCTTAACTCCACGCAGTTCAGAGCAAAGCATAATTCAAGACAACGACCTCAATGATGCTTATCAAGCTCAAAAATTGGTAAATAAACAGTTGGAATGCGAATTAAAGGCATTGACAGAAGAAAACAATGCACACTTTGCTGAACTAAGCAGACAATTGGATGAGTTGCGTCAGGAAAATAATCAACTGCAAGAACTTTTAAATAGTGGTTTAGAGGAACAAAACATTGATACGAAAGATCCAGATGCATTACAGCAAAGTAATCGCTACTTGAAACATGAGCTTAAAAAGACTCTTCTCCAATACTCACACGTTCAGGAAGAGCTGAATACGATATTAAAGAAATACGATTCTTTGAAACATCGTAGTGATAAATTAACATTGAAATTACAAGAGCATGGTATAACAGATACCCATCCTGCTACTACTGCTAAAGAGCAGACACTAGCTAATAGTAATCAGAACTCAAAGGTTTCGGTTGGAAAACAAAAAGCAAAAACTTATCACGAGTGCAATAATATGAGGATATGAAACCAATGTCAGTCCAATATAATTTTTAAATTATTACTTCCATTTTAGGTTTGATGAAATTCCGCAGTGGAGGATATTGATAAAATATTTCCATCGTTTAGTTACTGACATGACAGCACGTGGTAGCTATTGGTTTTGCTGCCTGGTTTTCCAGCTTATGTTCTATTTAATGTGGTATACGGTATGCATATGAAATCAATTTTAAAAAAAAATTCTCTAAAGATTGTTTCCTTTTACAAATCCTTATCCACTAAGTTACACAGATTTGATAAAGCCGATGAAGATGTACGAGAACTATTAACAAAATTTGGTAAAACAAATTAAAAAGATACAATCGAATTCCCAGCATGTACAGACATCGTAATACTTGGTTTTGGTATATCTATAACGTAAGTATTAAACATTTAAATTCGTATCGGCAAGTTCTCTTCATATATATGCACTTAAAATGTACAGACTTTTAAATCTACTAAAACAATACGGAGATGTTGAGGAATATGTCAAGTTTAACACTGAGAAACAGAATCAGCAACAATTGAAAAATTTCAATTTGTACGAATATCGTCGTGTTATTTTAGAAATCATAATTAAATTGTACGAAACCATAGTGAGACAAATTGAAGGCTTGCTAGAAGGTCACATAGTGGAGGCTATCTTGGATAATGATGAGATACAAAGAAGTCATCAAAAGGTAGCTTTGACTCGAGCTGACAGCACGTCATCGCCAGAACACGGCAAAATTGCCGCCTGGAAACACTTGATAAGCCAATTGGAACATTTCTATAAACAGTTTTTACACTTTGGCTTGGATCGCTGTTATTCAGAGCAAATATTTACTCAACTAATGTACTTTATTTGTGCTATTGCCATGAACTGTTTAATGTTAAGAGGAGATAAATGTATGTGGGAAACTGGTATGATTATTCGTTACAATCTGGGTCACATAGAGGAATGGGTTCGAGATAAGAAACTGGTAAGCTTGGAGAACAAATTCATATATCATGTATTTATATAAACTTAAAATATTTCTTGTAGCCAAATGATGTTTTGTTGCCATTGACTCCATTGAATCAAGTTTCGCAATTGTTACAATCACGCAAGAGTGAAAAAGATGTTCAAAGTATTTGCGATATTTGTAAAAACCTTAATACAGCTCAAGTATTGAAGGTATGTCAAAAAAAAAAATGTCACTTTCAATGTTATATGCTCTACTTTTCTTGTACTTTAGATTATGAAATCCTATAAATTGGATGATTATGAGGGAGAAATCACTAATACATTCCTTGAAAAATTAAGCGAAAGCCTTAATAATCGCCCTATGGTAAGTTACTTTTCTAAATTGCTTTAAGAAGGCTTTAATTAATGATAAATTATGTATTTTAGATTAAAAACGATGAATTCACAATGGATCAAAAGTTCATTTATCCATTCAAAGTGGTTTTCAAATACAGTGATATTAAGCTGGAAGATATTGAAATACCTAAGCACTTGGGGCTCGATGATTTATTGCAGAAAATATAAAGCCAACGTTTTGTTAATGCAATACAACAATATTATACATCTACATTCCAGAAGCCACCTATTAGTTTTTAGTATTATATTTATTTAAATGTGCAACGATACATGCAAAAAGACATAAAATGTACTATACATACTGCACTCTTTTTTCTGTTTGTTTGAAATTCGATAATAGTGCTTCCAAAAAAAAATAAGAGAAAGAAAGAAATTATTGTGCTTTTTATTTAAAATGTACTTAACTTTTGTTTATATAAAGAGTAAAACTCAAATTATTACAACAAAAAACAAAATATGAAAAGAAATAGTATTAATTCGTATATTTATTGGAAATCCTGTTGCCTTTTTAAAAACAATACAATATTTATAAATAAATACCTATTAAAAAGTGAATAAGTGAAAGAAAATATTGTTATTATATATGTATATATATATATATATATACAATAATGTATATAAATATTGTATATATGTGTACTATATATAGAGTACCTTTGTGAAATTATAACAATAATAAAATGTATTATTTTAACACTTATTTAAAGAAATATTGCAAATATCTTTATGTATTTATATATATAGATATATATATATATTATTATCTATCGTGCACTAAATTAAAGACGCTTTATAATGAACTTAAAAATATACATTCCTATTTTGGTCTTGCCTATTGTAATTTTTTTTTCTTTAATCCATTAATCTTTCCTCAAGAAAATTTCCTCTTTGCTTTGCCATTTCATAGAGACATTAAATTAGGAAAAATAAATGAATGGCAAGAATACTAATTGACATTTTATATATATAAGATATATATTTATAGAATTTTAATATTTATTTGTATACCTATATACTTACTACATAAATTTTCCTATACATGTATTTGCCTATGTGACCTTTTTTCATGACGATTTTATAAGAATTGTCATGTCATACATACACTTTCTGAGTGATTTACATATTGGAAGCTTAAAAATCAATTGTAATTTTTTTTCCAATTGTATTGTATTGATTTAATACAGTAGTTAAATTAGATGAATCAAAACATAAAAATAAATAATTCATATATAGAAAGATTTCCTATTTTTATTTTAATTTTATTTAAAAATTGTTCTTTTATTTATTCAAGCTAAATCTGAAGATATTAGTGTAATACTCTATATAAAGAGACAAAATAAAAAGAAATATACATACATACATATATTTTTAAATATAATCGTTTTATTTCAGTTTCATTACCGCCATTAATCGTAATTTATTGCAGCTTTAGATAATTTATTTTTGGGTACATCTATAGATGGCTTACGTTCTAAAATCATGCCTGTAGCCACTGTAGCACCATTTTCACGTATTGTAAATGCTTGTCCATTTGTCATTACCATTTTACGTAATAAGGTTATACGCACTTTTGCATGTTCTCCTGGCATAAGCATACTATTTGAGGGAACTGTTTTAAAATTACAAGAAATGCTAAAAAATTATCTGATTTACAAGGACTGTCTTTTAATACATACTCATATCTATGCGTGCCGGTACATTCCACGTAACACTAAATAATTGTTGTATATATTTGGAGAGCATTGGTTTTGTGCGGCCACCTTCTGCTCTCGATAATAAATACATGGAGCCAACATAATGATTTGATATATCTTCTGAGCCTTGAGCACATAAAAGCATTCCACGTTCAACATTCGATATTTTAACACCACGCAACAGAGCGCCAACATTTTCACCAGCTACAGCCTGTAATTGCAAGTAATGTACTTAGTTGGGTTATTGTACAATTAATTCAATCAATAGCTTTGAAATATGCTGCTAAGATACATACTTTTGGTATACTTTTACGAAATATTTGTATATCACCCACAGAAGTTTTTATATTCTGATTGAAACCCAAAAGATCACACTCGTCATTTTTTGTAATTGTACCGCGTTTTATAGTTCCGACTACAACCGTACCACGACCAGGCACTGTAAACGCATTATCAATAGGCAGTATAAATGGTGAATCAAAATCACGTTTTGGTGTCGGCACATATGAATCAATGCTGTCAATAAGTTTTTCAATTGAGGGCACACCAAATGGCGTTTGGTCGTCGTTCAGAGCCAATAAAGCAGAACCACATATTACGGGACTGTTGATACCATCAAATCCAAAATCGCTTAACATTTCACGCATTTCTATTTCGACCAGCTCCAAAACTTCTTGATCAACCAAATCAGCCTTATTGATGAACACTATAATCTTGTCAATGCCAACTTGTTTGGCTAATAAAAGATGTTCCCTGGTTTGAGGCATTTGACCGTCCGTAGCAGCAACAACCAATATAGCTCCGTCCATTTGAGATGCTCCAGATATCATATTCTATAAATAAAATATAATTTGTGCCTATTTCTTTATAAAACTTATTAAATCTACCTTAATGTAATCAGCATGACCGGGGCAATCTGTATGAGCATAAGTTCTTTGTGGTGTAGCATAACCAATATGACAGGCGTTTATAGTAATGCCTCTGGCTTTTTCTTCAGGTGCTCTATCAATTTGATCGTACGACACAAAATCCGCCAAACCTTTCTTTGATAAAACTTTTGTTATGGCCGCTGTTAAAGTTGTCTTGCCATGATCTACATGACCAATTGTTCCAATGTTACAGTGAGGCTTTTCGCCTAACTTGGCTTCAGTTTGTGCAGTACAAAACGATCTTTTTAATACATTAACGTTGGTTAAATGACTGGACAACTTGCAACTTGATAACGTTGTAGTGTTAATATTAGAGCAACAAACAGATGAATTAAGGAAACGCCGATAAACTCGATGTTCATTCTGTCTTAAATGTTGAAGTAGTCTGAAGGTAAAAGTCCTCATACTTTTGATTTATGATCTATGTTAACATCTAAAAATACAGGAGATATTCAACAGTTTTAATTAAAACTATAAATTCTTCTTAATTTTACCTGTTATGAAAACTTTTTTGTTTTGTTTTTGTTATCACTAAACAGCTGATTGACAGTATTATCACCATCACGAAACAGTACTACACAATATGCTTTAGCACGAGATAATAATAGAGATAATACAGTACGTTTTTAGTTTTTGACATCATACAGTACTTTTCATTATTTTCAAAATCTATACTCTGGAAAGGTTCAAAAGTTCTTTGGATAAAGAATGTCAATATTGTAATGAGTTATAAGGGCTCCTAAAGAACTTACATAGCAAAATTGCTTTTAGTTCAGGCAACCAAACTCAAGCTACCATTTACCACAAGAGGGTTTTTTTTTATTAATTTTATATACAAACATATAAACATACACATTACAAAACAATAATACTTTTAAGAACTTAAAATCATAGTTTTTTTTATTCAAATAATATTAGATTTTACATAGTAAAACAATTTTAATTTTTAGTATCCTTCTTTACAATATTATGCGTACGTTTCATATGGCCATTGAGACCGACAAATTGATGAAATTTCGCATCGCATAATTTACAGGCAAATTTTTTCACCTCCGAATGTATTTGACGATGACGAATTAAGGAATGACAATTTGTAAAGCCTTTACCACATGTCTCGCATATTTTATCGCGTATATTTAAGTGGGTTTTGATGTGATCTCTTAGATCGACATTTTTAAGGAAATCTTTTGGGCACATTGTACATTTAAAGGCACGAATTTTTGTGTGAATTCGATTAACATGGAGATTAAGATTATTTCGTAAACGAAACGCTTTACCACACAACTCACAGACATGAGGCTTCTCAGCCGTATGCACTAGTATGTGTTTCCTTAGTTCGGAACTAATGGCAAAAAGTTTCCCACAAAACTCACAAGGATATTTCTTTTTCAAATGTACTCTTTGGGCGTGGCACACTAGAGCAGCTTTCGAAATAAATTTCCTTTCACAGCGGTCACAGCTAAAAGGTAAGTCCCCAATTTGATGGACTCTGAATTGATGAAATTTAAAATTGTGATCAGTGTGGAAATTCTTGTTGCATATATTACACACAATCTTCACTTTCAAACGTTTTTCGGGCAAAAACTTACACATTTTAAAATACCGCTCCTGTGCTTTATTTAGCTTTGTGTCGGTTTTTTCTTTACAACGCTTGGTCCGATAATACCATGTTTGTAATTGATCCATGGCACCGGTAAGCATTTCTTCAGTGAAATCAATGTTGTGCTGAGTCTGTAGTATATTGCGAATTTCTGTTGTAGCGTTTTGTATGTCATCGAATTTGCCATATAAAGGATGTTCGCCATCATAAAGTAAAGGAAATTTTTCATAAATGCCAATAAACTTAGAAGTAGTTTCGTTCCATTGGTCAAGTGTGAGCAGTAGAGTCTATTATAATGAAATAAAAGAAAATATTATTACGATTGGCATTATTGATAAAAAATTAAATTTTTTACTTAAGCAGTGTATAACTTGTATACGATAAATACACTATTTCTACTATTTTAATTAACAAAGTTTAATGATTTTCTTTAACAATATTATGGATACGTTTCATATGACCATTTAGGCCTACAAATTGATTAAATTTTGCATCACACAATTTGCAGGCATATCGCTTAGTGTCTGAATGTATTTGACGATGTCTTCTTAAAGCATCACTATTTGAAAATCCTTTTCCACAAGTGATACATATCTTGTCACGTATGTTCAAATGAGTTTTGATATGGTCGGTTAGGTCACGTTTTTTTAAAAAATCTTTAGGGCACATCAGACATTTAAATGCTCGTACTTTAGTATGGACAGCCGTAATGTGATAACCCAACTGTGTTTTTATCCGAAACGTTTTGCCACAAAATTCACAAACGTGAGGCTTTTCAGCTGTATGAACCATGCCATGGAAAACCTGTTCCGATTTGGTGGCAAACAATTTACTACAATATTTGCAGCGATATTTCTTGCTTACATGCATTCTTTGAATGTGCTGTTGGAGTACAGTTTTCTTGGCAAATTTCTTACCACATTGATTACATGCAAATGGCAATTCGCCTATTTGATGGCTTCGAAAGAGATGACTTTTTAAATTATTTTCTAATTTAAATTCCTTCTTGCAAACGCTACACAAATAATTACATTTGAAACGTTTCATTGGAAAAAAGGAACATTTTTCCAAATACTTCATTTCATCTGGATTTAAATTGCTTTTTCTTTTCGCTTTTTGTTTATTAATAGAATAATACCATGATTGCAGGTGATTAATGGCACAAAGGAGGCTCCCATTTAAAAGTTCTATTTTATGAGCCTTTAGGAGTTGGTTGGATAATTCACGTAAACTCTTATCCCGTTCTGTTAAATTTCCGTATAAGTAATGATTCCCATCATATAGTTGGGGAAAGTTGGCATAAGTATCGATGAAATTTATAGCTTTTTCATTCAATCTTTCCAAATTTATTGGAATCGTATTAAGTTTCTGTTGAATATCAGAAGAAAATGAAACAATAGAAAACTCAATTAGTTATTCACTTTCAATACTTTACGATTTATTGCTATTAACTTCTGATAACTTAGGACAACTAATTGTTAACGTTTAACACATTTTAAATACTGTGTCTCTATCTAATTCTAAACACCGAAATTGAAATTCGTCTTTAATAAACTTTCTCTTGCGATTCTGATTATGGGTACCAACTCTGTAACTTTATATAGGAAACTTTTAAATCTGTAACACAATCGTTTAAAAGCTGAGCGTTAAGTCCGCTTAAAAACTTTTAAAGTGGGCATGTAAATTTAAAGAAATTTAAAGTATGTTTATTCAACTAATATTTATAGACTAACTTGGATAAAGGAAGGGATAACATAAATAATACACATGCATATAAAGTTGAAATTATTTTATTTTTGTTTCTCCTGTATGTACTTAATCCTATATAGTTACTATATACTATACATTTAGGCTGTTATTTAATTATACGCATCACATTGGATTATGAATCCTTTTTAACAATGTTATGCGTTCTCTTCATATGGCCATTTAAGCCTACAAATTGATGAAATTTCGCATCACACAATTTGCAGGCATATCTTTTAATTTCTGAGTGTATCTGTCGATGTCGTATGAGAGAGTGACTATTTGAGAAGCCTTTACCACATGTTTCACATATCTTATCACGGATATTTAAGTGGGTTTTAATATGATCAGTCAAATCTCGCTTTTTTAGAAAATCCTTGGGACACATAGTGCATTTGTAGGCTCGTATTTTAGTGTGTATTGCGGTAACGTGATAGCGCAATTGGGTTTTTATTCGAAATGCTTTGCCACACAATTCACAAACATGTGGCTTTTCAGCTGTGTGCACCATATTATGGACTTTAAGTTCAGATCGTATGGCAAACAGTTTTCCACAAACCCCGCAAGGATACTTCCTGCTGACATGCATACGTTGAATGTGTATTTGAAGAGTGGATTTTATTTCGAATTTTTTTCCGCACTGCTCACATTGAAAAGGTAAATCGCCGATATTATGGAATCGAAACAAATGTCCTCTTAAATTATGTTCCATATTGAAATTTTTTTTACAAACGTGACAAAAATATTTCATTTTTACACGTTTTTCTGGCAAAAATTTACATTTTTTGAAATACTCCGTCTCATCCTTGGATAATTTGTTTTGTTTTCCCTTACGTTGCTTGGCATCGTAATACCAAGATTGTAATTGTTCTATGGCATTGGTGAGGATGTCATCCTTAAGATCTATATTATGCTCAGTTAGTAAGATATTTATAAGGTCGGTTTGAGCTTTTTGTTTCTCCTCAAAATTACCGTATGATGGATGCTCTCCGTCATATAAAAGTGGAAATTTCGCGTAGGTATCGATGAATTTAGAAGTGTTGTCATCCCATTGTTTGAGCGTTAATGGTTTCTGTTTTGTTTAAATGAAATAAAGACAACAAAAATAAAAGTATTATTTAGCATATCTAACAAAAATTAACAATGTCCACTAAAACAATTTTAAATGATATTCTCGGATTACATAAGTAATTTCTTATTGGACAAGGAAAATACTCAAAAACGACATCAAACTAATGGGATGTTTAAATAGAAACATTTTCGATAACACTTTTTATTATTTACAACACTTGTTTATTCGATTTTTTGTTTGTTTGTTTTATTTTTTATATATTAATTGTTTATTTTCTTTATTCATTATATTATTAATTCATAATAACAAATTCAATTACAACTAAGGAGAATGATTGATTAATTATTCAGTTGTTCTCTTAACAATGTTATGA
>QOCX01002204.1:10688-24169 GCA_005959815.1 Sarcophaga bullata | reverse complement strand
ATATCCGCTGCTGCTATTTATGCCAATTATCGCTAATAAACCATAAATAATTATAGCACCATGAATATCAATTCAATTATCCTTATGAATTTTTAATTTTATCACAACTATTAAAATGCAAATATTATTTATGCATGCACTCGTATGTATGTATGTGTGCCTTTGCGTATATTGCATATTTACGTATATGAGAGTGAGAGAGAGATTGTGCTGTTGATGAGAAATATAATAATTTTAATTTAAAATTGCTTAATTACAGTTGTATTATGCTTTCTGTCTATTTTATTATATATTTTGTTGTTGTTGTTGTTGTTGTTGGCTATTAATTTAAAAATACATACTTATGTTATGTTTATGGTTGTCAGGAAGCAATCTTATTATATTCATGTGAATGCAATTAAAGTTGCCATAGGTTTGATGGCAATAAATTAACAAATTAAATAAGACTCTGTAATGGAATGTCGTCTACATAGTTTTTTCTACGTTTATCTGCAACAATCCATAACTGGGAGTGCTTCGTCTTATGTTATTGAATTTAACTTAAAATAACTTCAAATAACTTCTAAAGAGAGAGCCATCTATTGGTTTAAATTTGAATAATCGATTATTTCGCTTCTGGCAATATTTATGTCTTTCGATTCAGTTAAAAAATTCAATGGATTATCTCCACTGAACGTAATGAATGATGTCGATTTTGCCAAAAAAAAAATATTTGTTTCAGATGATGTTCTTTTTCATCATGGTTATTTGCAAAACTGGCCGCGAGGTGCATCATTGGCCCAAATTTCTTGAAATGAGCCTGACAGCGCTACCATTCACGGTCAATGGAAGACATCTATTACAACCATAGTAACCATTTTTATGTACCCACCCACTCTTCATGGTATTGATGTGAACGATGTTCGGTTTACACAGGATTGCAGGATGCTGCAACTTGCCACACATCTTTTGCCACAATCGATTTATTGCGTCTAACGTTTAATGGACGTTTAATTAGCTGATTTGGTGATTGGCTTGGTGGAGCGGAGGCATCAATGGCCTATATTTCTTCGAAAATGAGTACAGGGCAACCATTACGGTTAATGGTCGGTTATCGCACCATGATAACTATTTTTTTACCCGCTCTTTTGGTTTTACTGGTGAACGTTATTTTGTTAAACAATTTATTGCAATCAAACGTTTGATAGGCCGTTTAATAGTCGAAACGGTGACGTCGGACTGGCCGCCTAGAACCTGCGTTTTACTATTTTCAGTTAGGGGGCGCCATTAAAGGAAAAATGTTATGCCGACAAACCAGAGACAACTGATTTAATTGGGGGTAAAAATTCGTTGAGTGCCAATTGCGAGATACTTTCCCGTACCATTCGAATAAGTGCACAGAAAATTATGCCGATCGAATGAGGACTGTGAGGTTAGCTGTGGCAGCCATATGCCTGAAATAATTTATCCATTCCCAAGTCGAAACAATTGAAGGCAAAATACCAGGAAATTAATTTTTGACTTACATACCATCATACATACATAATTGGCCACTACAACCATTCAGTCAGGCATTGGGGCCTACCTTCTCACACCACTTAGTTGTTGTATGTAAATACAGTTTAAAGTCGACTCGAACGACAGAATCTTGAGAAACTTTTTCATGGCAATTTTATTTAATCTTCAGAGTTTTTGCCAGAAATCTGGCGTGAGAAGAAGTCGCCGAATATTCTTCGTGAAGTATTTTCCTATTTTCGTTTTTGATGTCTGACCAGGATTCGAACTTTTCGGTTAATAGCCAACCACACTACCTTTATTTGGTCAAAATAGAAGAATTGACATGTGGTTACACGAAAATGGTACACCTGCTAGACAGCGCGTATTATATTGTTTAATAATCATACGTTTTGGTACAGTGCTTTAGGGCCCAATAGCAGATGATTCAAGACATCCCACAATATTTTCTCTATTACCTAAGACTTTATGTTGGGAAGACAATATTATTGGCCGGAGTTACGGAGACCTTCGGCAAGAAGTTTGTTATTTCCATTGCTTTTATAGGAACTTTCATAAATGAGGGCAAAAGAATGAATGATACGTCTTCAAGTTATTGAAAACAATTTTAATTAACTTTTGCGCTTGCCAAACGTAAACGAAAGCGATTAGTGATGGTTATTAGCAGATAAGGATTGGGTTTTCTTTTAATTACTTTATTGTGCCTAAATACTTGTGGTCTATATACAGATTAAGATCATTAATACGTTCTTCAAAAACTGATTTTTTAATGTTATTCATTTATTTATAACTTACCCAATACAATTACAAATTGGGATTTACTTCGACCTTATGCTCGCTGTAGTGTAATAGACCACCAGTCTCTTGGGGAATTGAACCTTTAACTGCTCACATTGAAATTCTAGCTCGCTATCCGCCAAAGCATTAAAATAAAAAAAAATGTAATGTATTAATTAAACTATTTACTATGGAATTACAAAAAAAAAAATATTATTTCAATCACTTCCCGAACATAGCTCTGTACAAATAAATCAAAACTCTGGCACAAATTAATAATTAATGTAACACTTATATAAAACTAGAATATTCATATATAGAAAATATACGTCATATACCATACATATGTAGGTGATATAAATAAATAATTGAAAAGTAAACAATCCCAATATAATACAATAACTAAAATATGTACGTGTTTGTATATAATTTTCTATGAAACCACCTTCATTCTCAAGATATTGCTAAAAAAACCTTCAAAAACCAATATAATTGAACAGTCATAACATAACACTACATAATACATACATACATTGCAAACACTCGAATTTATTCTTACAGAAAATTCTATTTTAAAATGGAATCAAAAAAAACACAGTGCTACATGAGCTAACTTGGAGAAACATAATTTTGAAATACTTTCTGTGTCGAATAGTAATTTGAATACCAAGTTCACGTCTGCATTGTGCATCAGTTATGTTTCTATTTTAAAGCATTCGTGTTCAAGAACATCTTCATCGTTACTGATCGAAAAACTTGCAATTTTTCCCCAGGAAACTGGGAATTCTAGGACAACCTGCATCCACCTCTTTAACAATCGTCTTTCACTCAATGGTGATTTTTCTATTAGCAAATATCTAAAGACCCCTCTATACAATAAGAATTTGACACCCAGGGAGTCTTTACTTAATTGTTCATTACAACTCTCACACTATTCACGTTATATGTGATAATTTTACCCATAAGAGGCAGGACAGTTTAATATCGACTTCGAACGATTGATTTGAAAACTTGTTAATGGCCCAAATTTATTTTTGACAAACATAACATAAAACTGGCCATACAACCCTTCAGATCCAGAAATTACGGCCATAGCTTTCACACCACTTATGCTTGTGTGTCTTAATTCAAGACATGAGGTGGCGTGACTACACTTTAACGCTCGACTCGAACAACAGATTTCTTTGAGAGAACTTTTTCAAGGCATTTTATTTTTATTCGCAAGGTTTGCCAGAAATCCTGAGAATTCGTTTGAAGAATATTTTTTTTTTCAATATTTTCGTTTTTTTGATGTTTGACAGGGATTCGAACCCTTTTTGTTCTAATAAGCCAACACACTACACCTAACTAGATCGCGGTTTCTCTCGCAGATAAGGGAGGTGATTGATCAGAAACTCCAGAGTGGTGTTTCATCAGAAATAAGGGAACTTTGAAGTCATACGAGTCTAGGAATGATTCTAACAAATCTTTTTCGGTTTTGAGAACCACCTTCTAACTACCAATCAATCTACTTATCAGACGGGCCAATAAACAAGTTAGAGTAAGCTAGCCTTACTGTAAAATAGTATGATAACCAAATACGCTAGGATGGATTTACCTCGTGAGAACATCTCTGCCAGTACGGTAGAGGCAGATTGGACCTTAAAGCCCATGAGCGACTGTACGTACCTCCTAACCTGAATCTCAAAAATTACTATAAAATACGAATGCTCTATGATGTAAGATAGGTAAACTTTATGACCCAAAACGTCCATTGTGGAACGCAAACAGCAATGACGGGGATCTTCGACCCTGCACGTTTTTCGTCTAAAAAGCCAACTACATTTTATTTTTATCGTGTGATTCATTGGCCAAGAAGTCTGATTGAAGGAATTGCCGAAGAAATCTCTTTTATATAGAAGTACTTTTCTGTCTGAAGAATGCCTGATAGACCGGACCGGCCTATCGACGAACTATCACTACGCAGATAGTCCCACCTAAAGTTATAGTAAGAAAACGTTTCTCTGATTATTCTCGAGAACAACCGCATCGATTGTGGGTAACAACTGTATCAAAAATCATCCGATTGCCCGCAAACAACTGTCTTTTAAATGTCTATTATATCAGCCTAAATAATCCTACAATAAATGATTTAATTTAATATTTTACGCGACAAAATTCCATTGTCAAGTGTGGTTAAAATGTCATTGAATATTTGACCTTGCTTACCCATTTGTTATAAAAACACAACCGATTGTAGTTCCATGCACCGTGTAGTCAACAATGTAAACAAATACAATTAAAAAAAATATAACTTCAGCATTACTTTCACTCAAATCAGTTAACCGATCCAATCAAAATTTTCAAAATATTTGGCTAGGTGTTTTACAGTAAAGGCAGATGCTTTTAGTTAATTTATTCTCTGTAGTACAGTGTTATGATTTTGAAAAAGTTGAAAAGAAAATAAACCACATATCTTTGTGAGCGTGTAATATAGTATACATGGAATGTATAATACGTATGATGTTGGTATAACTAAACGCTAAACGAAAAAAAGTAGCAATTGTAATGTAAAGAACTCACGCGTAAAAAATATCTCTGGAAAAGATGACATGGATGAAGAAAAGTTTATTGCAAACATAAAAGCATATAAGTCAACAACAATTTGAATGTCGTTACTAACAAGTAATTATAAGTCTAAAAACTTACGCCATATTTCAACAGGAATCTGGGGAAAAAAACAAAAAATCCTAATATTATAATTCCATTATCATGATAAAACTAATCATTTTGTTTATGGCACTTTTAAAATTTTCTGGCGAATAATGAAACTTATGATTCTCTAACAATAATAATGACAGTATTATTCAATTCAGTATCTATAACGAATTTATATAATTCGCAAAAGTACCATTGGCGGAACTAATATCCCGTAATGCAAGACGAAGGTACGAAAAGAAAAAAAGCAACATTTACAAGAGCAATAAATGGAATTTCTGTATCGTTGCAAATGCACGCATGCAATGCAACATTAACGAAATAAATAACATCAAATACGAATATGATTAGATGTGTTAATGTGTCAGTTTGGCAAAATATGTAAATCCATTAATAATAATAATACACAACAAACGTCTATTGCAATTATCATAATATCTTACCTAGCATTAGTAAGGGAACTAATTTCTAGTTTTTTATTATTATGGGTATTGAAGAAAATAACACAAGTTTCATAAATTCCCCTGAAGTAATTATAATTAATTAGAAAAAAATGTAAAGTTTTATGTCAATTTATGTGTACATATATAAGATTGTTAATTCATTAATTGAAAAAAAATTTTATACTGCTGCTGAATGTATTAGAAAATATGTTGTTGTTCCATAGAAATTCTTTCTGTTTTATTTTATTTGATGCAAATGTAATATATTATGTTGCATTAGAGGCATTTGAAGTTTTAAACTCAGTGTGAAAATCATCACATAATCACATAAATTATGCTAAGGTATGCGGAAGTCGCCGTAGTGGAGTAAGGTAGTGTTGTTGGGTGATGCCCCGGTTCAAAACCCAGGTCAGACATATACGATATATGAGAAAATATTTCTTCAGCGTCTTCCCTAAGCAGGTTTCTTCAAAAGCTCTGGGAGTAAAAAATTGCCATGAAAAGTTTTCTCAAAAAAATCTGTGGTTCGGAGTTGGTCCCACCACTTATGTATAGTGGTGTGAGAATCTAGGTCATAATCCTGACTGAAGGGTTGAAATGAATGTATGGATGCGAAGCATGAAATTCATGGTAATTTGCAGTTGTAGAATCCACATATTCTAGGTAGAATATTGTGAAGTTATTAACCAAACATGGCCAAAGAGAGGGGCAACCTATTAGAGTATATACAGTTAAAACAAAATCATGAAGAGGTTATCCACATATATATATATATCAATATTTTTATACTATACATACAAAAATATACATTTACTGTATGATATTACCAAGAAATAATGCGGGTAGTCACCGTCAAGACAGACAGCTCAAATATTGAACAGTGACATGGTTGACAGGCCTTAATTGTGGCCATCATCAGTCATTCAGTTTAGGATACACTCTTTAACATACACACACAGTGGAGGGTTCTAGTGTATGTTAGTTTGACGGTTAGATTTGATTAAATCGCGGACATAAAGCTTAAAGCAACTTATCCAATCTCTTGTGTACCAAGTTGCAGCACGCAAATAGCTCGAAGAGCTGCCATTCAAGAGAATTCAAAGAAGCACGCATATATACGGATGTTTAAATCCATTGTGACAGAATGAAACTTGTATGTATATCGTAATCATGCAAGACTTGTTGATTTCTTAATGTGTCGCCGGGAATTTTACTTTACATAAGAATTTTCGTTTTATCACTCTGCATACCTATTAGTGCAGTAATATTGAAGAAATGGACGTGATCTCATTCTTATCAGAAGACCTTAGATTGTATTTACGGATCCCTGTAAAGCTCTGAAGTTAATGGCTCAAAGAGGCATTATCGATTTAAAGATATCTGTAGATTCAATAAAAACCTTAGCAGCCACAATTCACTACATATTCCCTCGGGTGTTTTAACGTACTTGCATATAGGTTTGATACGTAGGATCTAATGCCACAAATTCCAAATTGTTCTAAAACAATTTGAATGTTTTTTTTTTAATTTTTTAAATTAAACAATAACGATCCATTATTGTCAACATCAATGAATGCATTAAGTCTACTCGTAATTAGTTTTTAGAGTGGATATTTATTTATTCGCATATACTTTTATTTGTTGCATAATAATGCTTAAAATATAAATAAATTCGAAATATAAAAATGTTTAAAGATGCATATTATTAATACAATACAAATGTAACAATAATGCATTAAAGCTTATAATCTTTCATAATTAGTCGAAATACTCATAGTTTTTTTTTTTTTTTTTTTTTTTTTTTTTTTAAACGAAGAATTATAATAAAAACTATTTAATACGCATGCAATATTTATAAATTTTGCCTTATATTTACAATTTAGTTAAATAACCTAATAATGGTTTCATATATTATTATTACTGTTCGAAAGAGATGATGATGGCAATAGGATTTTATAAATATTCCATAAATATCTGCATGGCAACAGCGTTAATTTCAAGTTGTAGAAATTAGTATTTATTTTAAGCAAAATTCTCAAAAACCATTTATTTTTAAATAAAGAATATAACATTAGAATTTTTGAAAAAGTTTGTTTCAACAGTGGAACAGTGCTGATTCTAGATTTATAGAGCTTATGGGTATGTTTTTCCCAAACAAGCACAATAATGTTCAGATCAAGGAGCTGTGACGGTGATTGCAGTAGTTTTGAACAATTGTAGATAAGCGACAGTTTGTAACTTGTAAAGTGTGCTTCGAGTCGTTGTTCTGATAGATACAAATGTGTCCTATGTATTCAAATTATCGGCAATTTGCTTCATATTTCGTTCTAAACTGTCCAAATATTGCATTGGATCCATTTCACTGTCTATATATTGAACATATCAGCAATGAGTATTCAAAAAGATGAGTAGACTCGAATCATACTCATAATTTCTGATACTTATACGCATTCATACTTATTTCTCGCACATAATAACAAAAAAAAAAAAAATAAAAAAACAATATATAAAAACAATGAAAAGATAAAAAATAAAAAGAATAAATATAAAGATACAAAACCATAATAAATAAATAAACTTAAAAACACATAAACAGACAAAGATCTAATTATAGAATATAATAGACATCCACAAAAAAAAAAAAAAAAAAAAAAAAAAAAAAGATGATTCCACACCTCCATTGAAAAAAGAATCGCCGCAAAACTAAAGAGTATCAGATAGGCATTACTCACTACGCAAGGTGTGTTCGTTGAATCTGTTTGCTGCTCTGTGTTTTTTGGCTTGGGTGTCTTTTTTTATTTGTTGTAAATGCAAACAATAACTAAAGACTCATTAAATTTCTGTATGAATGATTCGAGTCACTTCGAATACATATCGGAGTCATTTAAATATGTTTCTTAAATTTATGAGTCTAAATAGAGTAGGCGTTATGAAACAAACCAGTATTTCGAATGTTACTAAGTTAGTAGTCAGCGTTGTAACTGGATAACTGCTATAGGCAATATTGCTACTTAATAAATTAATTGGTCGTATGCTTTAACGGAATGAAAACAGAAAAGTAGTTAATATTTCAATAGTGTTCGCACTCAACTCATCACTCAAAAGTTTACATGAGTAGCTTAATGAGTAGCGAAAAAAAGAGTTCATTGCTGATCTCCTGATACCTGGGCCTCAATACATGGGTATAGTCAACAAAATAAGTGTTTGAAAAGTAAGGATGTGGTGAGTTTCTCTTTGAGATTAGAAATATACTCGGAAGTACATATTAAAGTCACATTGTGATCATCACATGATGATATATCTGCTTCACGAGCTAAGAAGAGCAAATCCCGAGTAAGCAATCAAACAAAGTACACCCAATCAGGGCTTTGCATTAAAGCTCGAATTTCTTTAGAATCATATGGCAAAAGGATCCGAAGTTTTAATAAATTTGTTGATTTAATTTGATGAGAAAATGGATCCCGCAATTAAAAAATATTGAGAGTTGCTAAGAGCACTCCATTGAGCCAAAGTTGCTACATGGTAAGGAAGGGGGGAAAATTAACTTTAGTGATGATTTCACCGTTCTCATTAAGTCAATTAAATTACTTTAAAATTAATGAATATACCTGAGGAAAGAGAGTGATATTTTTTGTTTCTATGTGGGAAATGTTTGTTAACAAAGACCGTTATCAAAATCTGGAGCGTTCAGCAGATGAGAAAACTCCACAATGCAGCTTTTCAGGCCCTGCCATAAATTCATCAACGTTTCTATCTCTGGTAACTTTCAAGGACATAGAAGCTGCATAGGGACATCTCATCCTTTTTGTTTATTATCTCTCTACGCTTTGCTTTCGAGTTCAGTTTGACTTAATCAAAGTTTTTTACGTTAAATGGGAAATTTAAGCTGTCTGCTAATGCGACCAAGAATAAACATGAAGGTTTCTGTGACAGGTATACTTGGTTTTATATTCGCAGGGACACTATCTCAAGGAGCGCATTTCCTGGGCATATATTAATTGTACTGGCTTATTAATTGTTTGCCTATTTTTGTAATCGGACTATTCACGGACATTTTAAAGTTTAAAAAAGTTACGCTTGACTTCTCCCAGAAGTGGATAATAGGCATGACAGAACAATATTCTGATCGTCCGCACGGCTAAGACGATTATTAAAAAGTTGCAATCAAGAATTAGCGACCATAATTGATTAACAGAATAGGTGGTGTGTTTCATTATGGCAATGCCAATATGCGATCAGCTGCGTTGGCCAAAAAAGATCTAAAAAACAAAAAGAGGTAAAATCCGAATTTCCATGTATTCCTTGTACTCTACAGCGCATATTTTAAATTGCTTTGATCTTTAAATTTCAAATACGTGTTGTATATAACATCGTTCAACGTTACCATACCACGGTTTTCTTTGGGTGGAGCTCATTCAAAATGTGAAATTTTTCCATAATTCTTGTGCATAAAGTCAAGGCCTTTCGCCTTTACAATTAGAATGGATTTAGTGAAGAACGCTGCTGTTTGTAAGGGCTCATTCATATTGATATATGCATTAAGAAAACCTGTCAGTAAAACTCCTAAAGAGGTCAAATCGCCCAAGTCTCCGCCTCTCTCTCGTCTTCCATAAGGTGGACAATTGATGGCATTTGCTATGTGCTCCAGAGAACATATCATCGAGTATAGCGTCATTGGTTGTACTATGGTCGCCATGGTGGATTTGCACAATT
The DNA here is from genome assembly GCA_005959815.1 of Sarcophaga bullata. NCBI lineage: Eukaryota > Metazoa > Arthropoda > Insecta > Diptera > Sarcophagidae > Sarcophaga > Sarcophaga bullata. The sequence goes on along the minus strand of QOCX01002204.1, from coordinate 14,045 downwards.
GAGTGAACTAATTTACAGCTAATTTAACAGGGAAGTAGCCTGAAACATGAAAAATCCATCTGTATGAACATCCTATATATAGTCCATATTATTCAATAATTGAAAAGATTGGCCCACAAATCCAGGCTAAAAATCGTATGACCAAGTCAAGAGTAGAATACACTACAAGTCCATGCCTAAGTCGGGTATAATTTTTTTAATGATAATCAATTATAATTTGTTAACTATAATGGAATTCAGGCATCTTAAAACTCCAAAAGAATACATTTTTTAAATTTATATATTAAACTGATGATATATCATAATCGTGACTGTATGGTACAGTATGTAGAAAATAATTATTTATGTTAGTGCAGTTTTGTTAGAGAGAATAATAATAAAAATAAATTATTAAATTCATGATGTTATATTTATAAAGTATAAGCAACTGTATGTTAACTTAATACGTTTCTTAGGTATCACCATGGCACTTGTTGTTGTTCACCAACGATCATTTGCAAGCTGAAAGCAGGATACAATACCAGCATGAACACAGCAAGCAACAGTTGCATGCACCAACGAAACCTATGTTTCGAAGGGATGAGATAAATGCGCCCAGGAGGAGAGCATTTTGAGTAACGAGGAACACCCCTGAAAAATAATTCACAGAAAGATAAATTATTACAAAAACAAAAAAAGTGTTATGCAATGCTCAGACAATATGGAAAAAAATTTAAAAAAAATTTTCAAATGAAATTTTTGTTGCTTTAAAAGTAAACTAATAGACATGGAAGCAAAATATTTATTGGTTATAAGACGCCGCACGTGTATTTGATAGAGAATAATAAAGAAAAAATTGGTAACACATTAGTAATCTATAAGGAAAATATAAGAAATCTTTGTCTTAACAGAATGCCCATTGAATGAATAAGCTTTGTACTGACAAAACAGCTATTAAGCATAGACTTTGAATTTTTTCTGCTTTTAAAAGCAACTACATATGGAGAATGATGTGTGTGATGAAGTAAATTCGACTTTATTCATTGATTTTGGCCATGACAATGATGGTTTGTGCAAACTAATGCATTGCCTTAATGGAACACAATTTTCTGAACTCTTCGTTTAACTGAGATTCCTATACAATCCGGATATCTCACATAAGTCCAAACTAAGTAGGGTAACAAAACCTATTTGAACCATAATTTCATTTACCAAGCGTTTGCGACTACTTCTTTTTTTTATCACATTTCATTAGCTTGATGTTACTGTTAGAAATTTCTTGTTTGTTGGCATTAGACACATGCTTTTGGTAATACGTCGATTTTGTTTAAACCGCTCATAAAAGTCCATTCAATCAAATTTCTTTTGCATTCAGTCTTACTTCTCAAGTGCATTGAAGGATTTCAAATGCGCTCTAAAGATTTCATAATTTTATATGAACTTGAAACAATTGACAATTTAGAGACCGATTTAAGCACAAAATTAAAATTCAGAAACTCATGAATAGGGACAGTTGCACGAGCAACATATACTATTTTACCAGTTACAAAAAGGCATCCATTTTATGCCATTAGTCACCCAGGCAAAAATTCCGAGTCGAATTATTGAATTTCATTAAATAGTTTATCCATTATATATGGTATCACAACATCAAACATCCAGTTTTATCCCAAAAACGTTATGGAAAGTCTCTATCAATAACTTCATCGATATTATTATAGTGATTGGATGGACAAACAAGGCTGCATACATCAGAATAATCAAAATTATTAAAACGAAAACAAGAAAACTTGATATGCATTCTTATCTTTTCTTTATAGAAAAGCAAAACTATGACGTTCAATTGCCCCGAATGTGTAATAATTTTTAAGCATTGATAACTTGTCACAGGGTAATGAAACTTTAACAAGTCTTTCAACAAACTGAAGCTTAAAATGTTACCTTTCAATCAAGCTATTTTGTTGCAATTAATATTACAAGCAACATTACATTCCACAACCATCAATCAAACAATTGTAAAACAGGTTTACCAAACCCCCCAAAAATATTAAGTCTTTTAACATAAGATGTATAAGGAAATAATAACAGCAGCAACAACAATCACAACAACAACAGTTTTAAATAATTCAATTGATACTTACATTGTGTGACCACGTTATACGATGTTCCTTTGGATTTGCTTTAATGTGACATTCAAAATAAACATCATCGCCCTCTTTAATGTCATCCGGTTTCAGTGTTGAGCCTAATGACAATGTTACTTGCGGTGGATCTGTGATTATCGTGATTGTCATTTTTATTGTAAGGTCATGTTTAACATGAGACACAGACACACGCATACACACACAAACACACACACAACCAAATGACAAGTCGGCAAACATGTCAAACGGAAGTTTAACATTTTTTTTGTTTTTGTTTTTATTTCACCATTTAACACAGCCATGGCATATCGAAGATGTTTAAAGGTACATACGTAAGTATGCGTGTGCATAAGATATCCAAAGCGATGGTTCAAAGAAGATTTGTTAAAAATGTAAAGAGTAAGAGAAGAAAGAAATAAAAAATAAGAATGAAAACAATTGAAATTAGTTTTTAATTTTAAAGAAATTCTATTAAAACTATTGTATAATAGGCCTTAAGGAATAGTTGTTTATAAACGCTTATGTTTGTTAAATTTTTTTGCTTAATTTTTGTTGTAAGTTATGCTGTTAATCTTTAGCCAACCATATAAACGTATTAACGCCCATTTTTGTAAAGTTAACATTGTAATAATCGTAAATATTATGGAGTTGTTTCAGTTGCCATACAAGCATTGTGCCAAACCCATGAACATGAAAATGCAACAATGTTCGCTTATTGCTGCACGTACACATACACATCAACAAACAAATATATTTGCAGCAACTACATGCATTATAAAGATACGAGCAAGAACAAAAAGATACATTTTGGAAAGTACACTTGTAAAGGGTGTAACAATAAATGATTCCCTCATAAAAACAAATTTATTTCCCAGTACTACTGACTGTTTCCGCATAGTATAGTATACACAAGTCTAAAGTAGCTTTGCCCTTTGTTCTTGATTTGGGTATACACACGACAAAGGATATTATGAGGTAATATATTTACATACACTGTCATACATGTGTATGTATTTTTATCGAATAAGCAAAAAAGAAACTTGAAATAAACCCTACTTCGGAGAGGAGCGTTTTCATTAATGGAGCAAAAATGAGACTCAAGAGGCTTAATGCAAAAGAAAACTTAAAAAAACATATTTTTAATGTGACAAAAACTAATTAAGGGCTAATATGCTTTGTATTTTCGCTATTTCTTATATCCTTACACACACATACATATAATACCGCTTCATTT
>QOCX01002203.1:0-13350 GCA_005959815.1 Sarcophaga bullata | reverse complement strand
TGGTACAATGTATGTATGAATACAATATAAATACAATATACATACTTGTATACATATTTAATACGAGTACATTGTATTCATGTGTGTGTATTGTTAAGTATTATTGCATTAAAAACGTACACATTACAACATAAATCCCTATTTAACACAACAAATGAAAGTGTTATACACTAATTAGCAGCAACAATAAATAGAACACAAATACGTAGACACACAGATACACTTATAAAGGTGTATTACATTCATTAATATACATACACTCACACATTCAGCTACATATACGTACTTATTACCATAACTGTACTAATATGGGAAAATTTTGCAATGCTTAATTATAAAGTGAAAGGGAGGGCAAGAACAGAGAGAGAGAGACAGCAAGTAAAGTTACACAAAAAAAAGCAAATTTGCAACAACAACAACTTATAATGATAACAGTAATTAACATGTTCTTTTTCCTACTTACATTCAAGAACCTGGGAAGCTGCTCTCTGCTCTCTTATATAAATTAATACACCAACACTAACACTCATTAACCACACACACACATTCTTAGTGAGGTATTATTTTCGCCACTCTATGAGTTTCGTATAATTCTCACCTCTTGTGTTTTTTGTTATTGTTGTTGTTCATTTTTTTTTTATTTGTATTAAAAATCATATTCACACTTTACTGTGACATGCTAAAGAGGACAGTTTGTAAAAGGGAATGAAAACTTCAAAAATTGGGAAACATTGTAAATGTTCCCGAGACTGTAAATAATAATTCTACAGTGTTATCAACAAATGCAGGGAGTTTACATGTGTAAGTTATTGCATATACAAGAACTTACAGTCAATAGGAGTGTCTGAAAGTCCTGTTTACCTAGCATACTTGCTGTACCTTCTACGCTTTCTTCCACACAGCAGAATCTGCAGGTATTGGTATCGATTATGCTTCATCCTGCATAGGTCCTTACTGCAAGGATAAACACCTGTTTCTACCTTCAAAGTCTTCTCGTTATTATTTTGTTGAGTTTACAAGCAAAGCACGCTCTACGCAGTTATCGAACCTGACAAACTTTTTGAAATGTCGAGGTCGTTGGTATAATTTCAATATTTCTTAGCAATGTTATGCTCAAGACGGATTCCAATGAATTAAAGCTACAAGGATTATTGTTTTTATCATTGTGATTATGCCAGTATTTTATTAGTATCGTAAATACAGTGTCAGGTATTGAATTTCTATCGAAATTTGCACTTTGTAATCAAAACCAGTTTGCTTCTTAAAAACGAGTGAGTTCTTAAAATATGTGGCTTAAATGTAGCCAGTAAATGTAAGCTTTCTGTAACCAGCAGTTTATTGCTTTCTAAATATTATTTTGGACGGAAAGCTAGAATATAGTGAAGAATATCAATTTCATTTGTACACTTTTGTCATATTGCGCTCCTCTTTAGTCCTTCTCTAAGTCTATACACGTGGTTAAGTGCTGTCAACTCTATTCCACTAACTGTTCTATTGTTATTATGAATCTGAGAATACATTTTTTAACTCAGAAGGCAAGTGTACGTATTTGCTAACCACTTAACTTAACTTCGCAAAGTCGTTTTTTGAGTTTAATGGACGTAATAACCTGTAATTAACATGCTTGAAAGTCGCCGTAGTCTAGGTGGCAATGTGTTGGCTTATTTGATGTGAGGCTAGGTTCAAAGTCCAGGTCAGATATCGCCAACAAAGCAAAATATGAAAATATTTATTCGGCGACTTTCTTTTAGCAGATTTCTAGCAAAAACTCTGGGAGTAAATGAAAAATTGCCATGAAAATTTCTCAAAATTTGTCGTTCGGAGTCGACTTTAAGCTGTAGGTCCGGCCACTCACGCATACAGTTAACACTCACAGCATAAGTGGTTTGAGAAACTAGAACGTAATCCTGGCTGAAGTGTTGTAATGAGCTAAGCATGTATGTATGTAAACCATGCTTAATAAAGTCCTTTTTTTGTAAAATCTTAGCAATTCCTTAGACATTTTGAAGTAAATTTGGTGCACAATTTCAATCTCTTCTAGTTACCTTAAAATGTTTATTGTCTGCAAAGTTTATTGCAATCATATATCCAATGATTATACCCCTAAAAGCATACAGTACTTTAAGAGAAAAACCTATATATAAATCCCTAATGATAATGAATTACTTTAAAGCTCTGCCTGTAATTGCCTGGTGGTAATTAATGTGTTGCCGTCTTTTGTTCTACATTTTAATCACAGATTGTTTTTTCCCTTTAAGCTCTATTGTATGTTGATTTTTCCCTTTTGTTTTTTGCTTGTTCTTTTCTTTTTGTACTTTTTTTATTCATTTTCCACATGTAAATGAATAATTTGTTTAATATTTTCATATTCATACGATGTACAATGTTTTTTTTCCCGTAGGCATTAAATAATTTTTTCATGAGTTTGTGTGTTTGTGTGTATAAGTGTATCACACTTGTATTCTTATATGTCACTTAAAAATACTTGTACTTTTACTGGTTAAAACACCAACATACCTACACTTATTTTACAATTAGACAAGTATGGCAGACAGTCATAGACATACTAACCATATACGTACACACACGCATCCAAACGCTCTCACTCATTGCCAGACACTTTAACAATGTTGGTTTTGTCTTCACGCTTTTGGGCGTTATTTAGTGGTACACATAGAGATACAAAGATAATTTGTAATATGAAATGAGAGTGGCTGCATGTGTGTGTGTGTGTATGAGAGTCATGTTAACTTGGCTAACACTCATTAAATAAGTAACACACTAACTGAATGGGTATGAGTATTCAAATGCAATTCACAGCACACAAGTTGTATGGTTCTCTTATTTTGTTGTTGTTGTTGTTGTTGTATTTTGTTGTCGATGTAAGGAAGTGTTATTTTGGTAAATTCTATTACATACACACGTACTATGTATGTGTACATGTAAACGTGTATGCATCTTCGTCTTTGTATTTTTAATCCTCTAAGGATGTTAAGCCATTTTATGCTCTCATTATGTTTATATGTCTAAACAATTATCTTCAAGGTATTCCTACCTACACATACATACATACATTAATAATTATCAACTCGAATGCCTATAACACACATAGGCAAACACACTCCACTCACATATCTACTTGCTTTCTTTACATATACATTGTAGCTTAATGTAAAGTGCGTTATGTGTAACAGTGTAATCGTATTAAGTGGTGAGTGAGTGAGTGAGTGAGTGGTAAGAGTGTGTATTTACTTGTAATAATTTTCTTACCTACGTCTACAACCACATTTGGTTGTAATGCTTCAATTGCGTGTTGATTTATTGACTTTGACACTTTTGCCATTTGAAACACACACTCATATACACAAACACACGAGCACACATACAACTCATACAATTCTTGCTAATGGGCTTATATTTAAGAAATTTAGGCTTTATTGGTATTATGCTGACGTTATACTATTGTGTTAAGGTAAGTTATTAATAAAATTATTTGTTACACTTGGGATTATACTTTTAACATTATCGAATACATTTAATTTAAGAAAAAAAAATATAAAAAAATTATTGAACATTGAACAAAAGATGTGGTAAAAAATTTGTCTGCTCTGGATACTGGTAGTTACGACCAGTGGGCGTAATTTCGGACCAGTGGGCATAGTTTCGGAAGCAATTATTGACTAGATGGAGGTACATTGAAGCACACTAAAGTCGGTCATAAAGACATTGACATTTTTAATGTATCATAAATGCCATACCAAAAATTTCAAAATACTTACTGTAGAATTTTCTAATCCTTACTGACATAGTAGCGCCATAAAGTTCATGGTGATTATCTGTAATACTGCAACAATTATTTAGACATTCAGTAGTCCCTCTTTGTTGGTTATCTGGAAGTTGGAAAGGCAAGGATAAACTAAAAAATAGAGAAACATCCTTAAATTTCAGCCTAAACCCTATATACGAATGACCTACAGGATTTCCAGACGAAAAACGAAAGCGAAAGGTCAACTGACTTAAAAAACTAGAAGTAAAATTCATGGTTATTTTACTGGTAAAAGGAGAGGTTAAATATATGAAATACATATTCTAGGTTTTTCGCCTGATATTGAGATCTCATTTAATATGTTATCGAATCATTTTTCAGAAGACCCTAAATTTCATAGTGGTGAAAAGTAATTCTCATTCATTCATATTGGTAATGAGTTGGCATTGTGGAAAGTTTTATTTCAGTTTATTTCCTATATAGAACACTACATCATTGGTGTAGCTTGTATACATACATAATTGACTATTACAACCCTTCAGTCAGGATTACGACCTAGCTTATCACACCACACCACTTATGTTGTGTGTGTTAATTTTACACATGAGTGACAGGACCTACAGTTTAAAGTCGACTCTGAACGACGATTTTTTTGAGAAGCTTTTCATGGCAATTTTATTTACTCTCAGAGTTTTTTGCCAGAAATCTGCTAAGAGGAAGTCGCCGAAGAAATATTTTTCATATTTCGTTTTTGATGCTGACCGAACCCTGGCTTTCGTCTAATAAGCCAACACACTACCTACTAGACTACTAGCTTGTTAGTACAGCCAAATCTGGATCAAATATAAAATATATATTGTAATATATTTGGGAACTAGTAAGTACACTTTTATAAGGAGACTTTCTTAAAGGTGGAAAGTTTCTGATTGCCACACACTAGTGACCTGAGCGATTATTTTGTTGAATCTGTGCAGTTAAATATCACACGATGAATGGTTTGGGAGTTTTAACTTCAAAGCTATATAAAGTCGAAAGACTCCTCAGACGTGTATTTTTAAAGGCCAGACGATGTCTCAGAAAATTATGCATAATCTGTATCCTAGAATTCCAGAGCGTAGAGATTCGATCTGAACCTTTTTTGAAGGACGATCTGGTCGTATGGTATTGACGGCTAATGCTTCGGTAATTGCTGATTTGTGGAAACTAATGACTTCACATAGCCTTTTAAAAACAAAATGAGATGGTACTTCTGGAGAGGAAGTTTTCGTCAAATTGATTACAAATAAAATGATTTTTGGCGCTCTGTATGATAAGTTGATCCACTCTGTTTTAACCAAATGTCGTTAATGTTTTGCTAATTAATTTCTAGAAATAAACATTCAATCAATATGACTAAATAATATTCATCATTCATCCTTGCTTACTTCCAAAAAAAATAGAAAACGATAATGCCGCTAGCGTGTAAACTACACTAATCAGTCAATTTTAATGGATGTAATGTTGTTTCGTTAACTCATGAAAAATCTTTGCTCAAAATACGGGAATTTTACCTATTAATACAACCATTTAAGTAGAATGCTCAACTCCGTGTTTCTCTCCGTATTTTATTTTTTTTTTATTTTTCTCTCAGGTAATTTCCTAAGAAAATGTTGCTGCCGCTGTCTAGTAGGTATACACAAACAACATAAGTGGGAGTGAGTAGCTAGATCGTAATCCTGACTGAAGGGTTTTTAATGACCAATTACAAATACAATTTGGAAGCGTTCCTCTGGTGCTAGACGTTCATAATGATTTTCTAAGCTTCTGAACAGAAATGTTGATACTCCCACCACTGTTAAACCTTAATTACCAACCCTGATAGTTGATAATAGTCATGTGAATATATTTTGAAGAAATTGACTAAAGTCTTAGGATAAACGGTTCGCCTTATTACCGATTATCAGCAACAATTGCTCAAAATCTCCTCTTTCATCTTCCCTTTTTGGGTTCATTTGGTCACTGAAAATAACTTGAAATATTAAAAATCTGTTTTGAAAATTACATTTAAAATGTAATTTCAATTCTATTCTCTTTTTAATTTATTGTTAATTAAAAGAAACAAAAAATGAAAAACTCTCCCTCTCTCTCTCTCTTCTTAACTTTACCACTATCACTACTACTTCGTACATAAGAAATACAAGCAAGGCAAAAAAAAACTTTTGAATATTAAGTGGCATAGATTTGTCACCAGACTAGCTAATAAGTCCTGCCTGCAAGCCTGCCTCGCCTGCCAATGACGTTTGAGAACTGTAAGATACAACTTAATTTAAATAAAAAATGACAGTTTCTCTCCACATGCGAAAAACAGGTTAATAATTTCTCTCTTCTGTGTTTTTTTAAGCTGATAGAAACGGAACAGAGAAAAACAGAGAGAGAAAACTTGTTCCATGACGTTTTGTTGTGGCATTGTTTGCTGTTGTTGCAGCAGGAAAGTATTTTAAAGAGAAAGTTTTCATATAGAAGGAAAAGAGGAAAACTGCTGCGGGAAATATGCAGTTGCAATGAGTGACGAATTTTAAATGAAAGGAAAATTATTCTGCTTTTCATTTTTTTTCTTTTCAAGACATATATCGATAATCACTGTAATCAGTTGAGTTAAGTTGAAAATAAAGAAATTGAAAAAAGAAAAGTTAAAAATAATTAATTCTGAGTTTTACTTTTTCTTTCCTTTTCCATGTTCTTCGCTTGCTTCTTGCTTCGTTAATAAAATGAGTTATAAGAAACTAGTAATTAATGAAGAATTACTACAAATGAATTGTTTTCAACATTGGGCTTTTGGCCATGTAATTGGTTGAGAATGAAGTAAATATACAAAGGAAAACTAATTAGACCTCATGACCGCCCAAAGTACAAGTAAAGTAAAAATAAATACCAAGGAATGGGGAGGAGGTGATTATAATTTAAGCCTTCCTATAAGAAAATGGTTTTTGTTTTTGCGGTATGTTATAGATTGAATTAAAAAAAATAAAATTTTATAATAACGAGTAACGCTTTTATCAAAATATGTTAAACACTGGTGTAGTGGTGAGATACTCATGCAGATGAGGCAGCAAGCAATTAGAGAAGGAGGTAGTCAATGTATTATTAACGACTGCATTCACCTTGTGAATTGTTTAATTCATTTCCCAATTTGTAATAATTTTCAAGAGTTTGAGTCTTGGGTAGGATTAGAACACACAATTCCTTTTGAAAATTCTTCTTTCTGGAATTTAGAGGGCTAGAGTAGTTATGTTCTGCCTAACTTATTTTAACCTTACCCCTCTCAATCACTTTTTGTAGTTCACATACATACATTGATTGGCCATTACAACCCTTCAGTCAGATTACGGGCCTAGCTTCTCACCACACTTATGTTGTGTGGTGTAATTTTATACATGAGTGGCGGGACCTGACGCAGTTTAAAGTCGAGCTCCCGAACGACAGATTTGAGAAACTTTTCGATGGCAATTTTATTACTCTCAGAATTTTTGCCAACATCTTCTGAGAGGAAGTCCGCCGAAAGAGACTATATTTGTCTCTTCATATTTTGTTTTTGATGTCGCGCGGGATTCGAACCACTGGCCTTTCGTCATAATAAGCCATCCACACTACCCCACTAGACTACGGCGACTTCAACGACTTCAACGACGGTTTCGTAGTTACTAGGAAGGAAAAAGCTTACGCCTTCCTAAGTTCAGTGTATTTCAAAGCGGAGACCCAGTTGCATTTTCTGAGTGATAATGAAAATTCCTGAAACAAGTCAGAAATAACAAGTGGCCTCCACGAGTGTTTTAACTCCTTCTGGATATTGTTAGTCCTTTTCAGCTCGTTTCACGTTTCGCCCCCAATAGCAATTCCACTCTCCAACAAGCTTCTGTCCATCAAGCAACATCTTATCCTTCGATTGCTTCTGAGATGTCTTCGTAATATACGATCAATTCAGTACTGTTTTCACCGAAGGATCTCTGATTTCTGATGGTCTTTCGGTGAAATAGTCTAGGCATTCGTTTCTAAACTGGCTGAATTCCAGTTTAGATTTCTTATAATGCTCTCGTGAGATCCGATCCCTAATACTCACAATGTAAAAAGAGGAGTTCACATTGCCTATGCTTTGTAGTTGTATTAAAAGTGTGTTCGTCACAGTCTGAGGAATTGATTGGTAGCTTATAAGATGAGGTCTCAGATCTCAATTCTGACATCTTCAAAGAAATGAATTTTTTTTACGGATCTCTTATCCCCCGGGCAGACTAATGTACACCGTGTTGCAGGCAGAAGTAAATACATTTACCGGGCGCTGCTCAATGAATCCTCGTCAACGATGTTCCTTTCACCTCGCATCTCGAACCTTCTCTGATATCTCAGGTTGAAATAAGATCTCTGTCGAACATTTAAAAATATACTCTAAGATTGTCAGGGAGTGTCGCCCCCTGTCTCCAACATTCTTTCTGTGCGCTTCAGTGTCGAACTTATCTGAGTCCCCGGGCACAGTAATGTTCCGGGAAACTGCAGAGCCATTAGCTTGCCAGGGCTGGTTTACTACTTCACATCTGGGTATCAAATTCGATTGTATCCGGTCATAAGTTAATCAATGACGCTGATGGACGGTTGCTTCACTAACAAGCACAATGGTTTTAATCCTTTCTTAAGAATTTCCTATAATGTAATTGCTGTAATGACAAAGAATTTGTTGCGTTTTGTCAAGTTGGCTATCGCGGGAATTCTTTGAGACCCAATCTATCCTAAATTCAATAGAGTGTCCTGGCTCCCACTGTAAGGTCCCACTTATCCCTCCCAATGATTAGTTACTTGAACTGCTCGTAAAATCAATCTCGATCACAGTGACCATGCTTACTGGTCATTGTGTTATGGGAAGACATGCGGAAAGAACACGGCTCCCATTTGACAACTACTGCCTAGGGTGCTGATTCGCTAAGGAAGAGAAGACTGTTATACACTTTCTTTGTCAATGCTCATCTCTTGCTAGGTGCAGATATAGGTTATTTGGCTCTCAATCCATTATCCATTGATGTCAAGGATATAGCCTCGTTTATGAAACTTTCAGGCTGGTTATCTAGTATGGAGTAGGCGCTGATCAACTTCTACTTCTTCCCAGGTTTGGAGGAATTTGGTCAGTATAGAGACTTTGTTCGCCTCACAACGGACCGCTATGCGTGTTCAAGTAAACTAGGCTCTAAGGCTGATAAGTGGCCACATAGTGATCAAAATGTTTGAATCTACTCGACTGAATGTGTACTTGAAAACATGAGAAGGACATTAATTAATGATCATCCGCAGCTATAAGAATATTCTCTCGCTGTATGGGTATCAACCCCATAATACACTCACGTCTGATTTGATCGGTGCGTCACTAACAACTGTTTAATCCTTTCTAGATTTTATAATGGTAATCTGCTGTAATGACAAAGATTTGTGCGGCCAATTAATGTTATAAACCGATGTTCATTATTCTACAATTTAGTTTTACTCCCCTTTTCTCGACGTCACTACCTGTTTATGTGTGACCCAATTACGAGGATTGGGCTCAAAGGAATATCAGAATAGGAGTCCACAACATTAAAAGAAGAGAAATTTAATAAAATTAGTAGAAATTACTACAGCATAACAGATAACGATTTCAAAACCTACTGATCCTCCACACAGTGATTCTTCTTGCCACGTAATACAATCGTACTCGTCGTATCTGACTAAAAAGTAATCCTTTTCTTTCCATTGATTCAGTCTTATATTTAAAGAAAATCAAAGGGAATAACAATAAAAGAAATTATTGTATTTTCTTTTTATTGTTTTTATACGCTCGTAGACAAAAAGGTCAAAGAGAAAATAATAAAAAAAATAAATCAAATCACAGTCAAAAAAAAAAAACAATAAAAAAATCAAATCCATTTGCCTCTCTCATTCATTCAACATGAAGGCAGGCAGGCAGGCAGGCTGGCACAGTCAAAGAGCAGTTTAACAAAATAATCATATTTTCCTCTCCCATCCTTTTCTTTCCCCATAATCATAGATAATGGCTGTGTGTTGTGTGTTTTGTTTGTGTTATAGAAAATATATGAAAACATTTGAAAAGTCACGCAACAATTACTGGCAAAACGTGCTGCCATGCAAACGGTATAAAGGAGCTACCAGCACACAAACCCGTTTACCTTTTATCCCACCATTCATTCTTTTTTTGCTCTTTAATATAAAATCTGTCCAGACGTGGAACAAAACATTATGACAGCCTGACATTTATAGACTGCTCTTGTGTTGTTGGCAATGAGCTGTATATTCGATTTTGAAATAGAAAGGTGAAAATCAAAGAATGGACACACAGTCACATACATAGTACATACATATGCATAACAATATTAAAAAAAAAGAAAAAAAAAACACGAATGGAAAGAGCAGCAGCTTTAAAAATAACGTTTGTAACATTATGAGGACCTGCCCATTGTTGGCCCCCCCTTCATTCAATTCATTCAATTCTTGATAATTGATAATTAATGGGTCAATTGTGTTGAATACTATAATTTGTATATAATGTTATAAAATTCATTCGTTCGTTCATTTGTTCGTTTTTTTAACATTTTATAGCGTTTTTGTTTTATGAGTGTCATCAAAAGGGAATACGGAACATTTGATAAGGTTTTTATGAACGGAATTGGAGTTTTTCAAACTTTACATCTCTCGCTTCTTGTTAATGAAATTAACACACACCAAATTGAAGGTGTGCGAAACATTTCTCTAGATTTTATTAAAGTGTTGTAAAGGCTAATAATATATATATACAGTGAGCGTAAAAAAATACAAAAAATTCGAAACTTTGTAAAGTTTTTTCGGGCACTTTCCTTAAGTGGTAAAAAGTTGGTTTTGTTGCTTGTGTAGAATTTTATCCATAGTGTAGAGTTTCTTTTGACGCTCATTGTATATATTTAAGCAGGCACTTGGTTATTTATTATGTGAGTAGGAGACAAAACAAAATTAATTCCATTTTTGGAAAATTAATTACTTTATCGGCACCGTAAACTTCTATTCGAATGAAATTCTATCCAAAATTTTCCAATTTGGTTATTACGAAAATCGGCATAGAATGCTTGCCTAGAATGCTTTTATAAATAATGAGGTTTAGGCGAGGACTTTAATATTTTTTATAAGAACAGAAGTGTCTGCAAAAGAACTCCTTACAGGGAAATATAAGAAGAGGCGTGCAGTTAAGGACGCCAACAGAGGCATACGTCCAGAGTATTCTGAGTGAGTGGAATTACTTTACACGTGTTACAACTTTTCTCAGAGGGTAGAGAATAGAAGAGGTGGACGTCTCAGCGTATCAATAACTGATGAAAATGTTGGAAAATTCCTAAAAAATGGTTATGAAGAATCGTCAAATTACAATGAGAGAAACGGATGAGAATGTCGCCATATCGCTTGATTCAAGCATGCAATTTTATTGGAAATTTTAGGTATTAAGCTTGTGGTAGAGAAGTTAGTTCTAAAATTCGCATTAACAGCGCTTACAAATTGTTGTATTTGGACATTTAATTCCATTTTTTATACAAATTTTAATGCAAATTTTTTGAACCATTCTTATCGATAACAGAAAACCGCCAAACACATAAAACACTTGCATTGCTTAGAACTCTCACAATAAACAAAACATGGATTTCAGCTCAAACTGTGTACATGTGTTTGAAACAAGTGGACCTTGTTTTTGAACACACCTGGTATGCTAGCAATGCTATTGTTTTATTTAAACATACACACAGACATACATAATTGATCATTACATTGCTTCTGTCAGTATTACTACCTAGTTTTTCACAACACTTATGTTGTGAGCGTAATTTTATGCAAGAGTGCCGGGCCTACAGTTTAAAGCCAAATCCGAACAACAAATTTTTTGAAAAACTTTTCATGGCAAATTTATTTACTTTGTCAGAATTTTTGCATGAAATCTACTTAGAGGAAGTCAACGAAGAAATATTTTTTCCTATTTTCGATTTTGATGTCTAACTTCTAAGAAGCCAATTCCGGGGGACTTCATTTTGCTTTATTTAAGTTGGTATGGAAAAACAATCGAAATTTTACCTCCATAGTCAAATTCCAAATTTTTTTCTATTAAAACTTAATATTCACGCAAAAATTTATGACACAGTCCTCCAACTTTATGTTAAGAGCAGCAGTCTTATCAAAACAAGATTTCCTAAATAAATATTTCGTTACGCCTTTAATTGATGAAAAGAAAAAATTAAAATCTACGTAAATAGGAAACATAAAACTAAAGCGTGTTTCAATTAACACTCACTTACAAAAGTAAGTAAACATAACACTGCCAGGACACTTAATTTCGAGGAGTTTAAATCCGTACATGTTATGGCGTGAAATAAAATAAAAATTCCACAACAGCAAACATTAATTATGGGCAGTCTAAAGACGAATCAAATCAAAGTGTGGTCAGTATGCTTTACTTAGGAGGCATATTCCTTCAAATGGAAACAAACAAAATTGAAGACATGGCGTGACTTATGGTAGCAAATTTGTTAATTTCACATTAGAGGAGCACGTTAGTGAAAAAGGTCATAAACAGTGAAAGCAATTCTTTTAAGCAATTTTTCTTTAAATTTTATTTTCTTATTTTATTGTAGAATAACGGTTTCAAATCAATAAAAATAGAAAGTAGAGTCATACGTCTATGAAAGACAACTATAAGTTCACATAAACCAAATTTTCCCAACTCAACTGAATGTTTGTTTCAATTTTCTTAACCTTAGACTCATAAAACTATACTTAGATTATAAAAAAACAAATTTGAAAATAAATGTCCTTTAAAATATAAAAAACAAAAACTGAATATAATTTCATAATTCCTGAAAACATGGCCAACAATTTCACAAGTTCATGTAATCTTCGCCTTCATCACGCGCACATAACGGTGGCGTATGTGGAATATTTTGTTTCCACTCAAATCTGAATCATACGTGCATGTTTTAGCCCTTTAAACTCTTTTAGATAATTGGCTTAGTTAATCCACCCACTTATTTAGAACGTTTCCTAACAACAACAAAAACAACAACAACAAATTAAATTCTCAATACCATTTAACTAATCGAACCCGTTTTCCTACTGAATGCATGCATTCGCCAAGTGAAAATCGATTAATCTTTTCAAATTGATTTTCATTCATTCAATCAGACATAATTTGACTATTAAATTGAAAAGTAAGGAAAAAACAACAACAACAACAACAACAACAACATCCGCTACACATATATATGTATGTTGTATCATCGATACAATACACGACACGATTTGACATTAACGATTGATTAGACATACGTTCACTAACTCACTCACCCACTCATACACATACAGATGCACAAATAAAAACACGTGCTGTGCTGTGCTGTTCGTTTAAGTACACGAACGAAAGTCTATTAAATATGCAACTCACACACATGCAACAGACGTTGAATAATAAAAACGTGAAAATGTTTTCTTCCGGTTTAGATTTTTGTTAACATTTTTGTTGTTGTTGTTGTTTTTGCTATTGTTGTTGTTTATTATTGTGA
>QOCX01002202.1:0-13790 GCA_005959815.1 Sarcophaga bullata | reverse complement strand
TTAATATTTTTCATTTTTTTTTTTTTTTTTTGCTTGAAAATCAAATTATGAATACCTGGTATTCTTCTTCTAATCGTTTTTTGATTACGAAATACACAATACAGCATAACACTGAGCGTTCACAATCAAAAAGTGTGTTCAATATAACATGCACGATACAAAGTCGTGTGAATTGGCCAAATTTAAAATTTTCGATTTCAAAAATTGCCGACATTAGACTAATAATATATGACTGTATTAAAAATTTACCAAGAGTACTGTATGGTATATTTATTTCCATACCCATTAAAAGGCTAAGACGTCTATGAAGAAAGTAATCGTGCAAATATGCTCAATCAGGACATGGAATATGTATCCCACTCCTTAAAAATTATAGTCCATATATTTCTAAGTGAAACAGTTTCACTGGTACTCTTTAAATGATTGTAGTAATTGATAAGGTTAGAATAGGTTAGTTGGCGGACGCCCTTGAAGAAAGAAGCCCGACTTAAGCCAGCATTTAGGCCCACTGTGATACTACATTTAATTCTAGCCGGAATGACAAGTCTTTCAGCGCGTCTACCAAAGAATGGTGCTACGTAAGAATCACTATTGTGGCGATACGTGTCTAGCAGTGTCTAATAATATTCCACGTACCCTTACTACTGCTAATGATATTGAGTTCCCTGTAAAAGAAGTGATAAAATCTAAATTAACAATTGGAAATACGTATATCTTGTAACATGCTAGAGATTGCGAGCCCCGTACCGACTCTGGCACAGCTCTTCAGCAATGTATATTTCCAACAATATCTCTATGTACCGCAACTCATATAAGAGTTACCTTATGATGATTTGAAATTTATCTGATAAATCTTCGGCATTCATGGACAATGGCGGACGTTGAAACTACATACGTTAGGATACTAAAGCAGACTGACTGTTTCAGTAAACCCTAGTGTATGTATGCGCCTTAGATTTGATTTGACTGCATTCAATCTTACTGGAAATTGTGACAAAAAATTCGTTTTTTTAGCAATGTTTGCAGAGGATGATCGACATTGTGGAAAAATGGGGACTTTCCAGGGGTAACCCATTACATACAATTTTTAGTCTAAGCGACCCCTAATAAAATACAATTAGTGGTTATATCTTTAAAATTTATTATGGTTATATCTTTAAAATTTAATTATGATGGAAGTGTGGAAACATGTAACGTTGGGAAAGCATCATACCAAGGGGTCTAAATAAATCTCAATTATGAAGTAATACACAGTTGATCCTATGTTGCAGTACATATACCCCAAAAAATTTTAAAATTCGGTAAATCGAAAAACTCACTGTGTTAACAATGTCGAATGTTCGAATGTAGTGGGAATTTGAGTTGTATGGGTCGAAAAATTAGTATTTAAAAATATAAAAACTATAGCAGACTTTTTTACATTTTAAAAATGTAAAAATCGAAATTACATACAAAAATATCATAAATTGTAATACTCATTTTTTTAAATATGATATTGGTTTAAACGAGCAACTTTTACCTCATTTCATATAACTTAACTTTCTTGGTCCAAACTTCCTGTAACATATTTGGAATATATATAGATAAACATTTAAAATTTTAAATTAATTTCGTCTGAAATTGTATACTTTTAAAGCAAAATGTGTATTAACAGACTCTTGCTTTTATCTTCTTTTGTAGACGTTGTTTATATGAATGTTATCAAAAACTTTGTGTTTTATGTTCTAATTAGTTGTAAATTAGTAATTAGTTTTTAATTAGTTACCTGTAATCAAGCTTCAATTCACCAAATCTATAATAACTTAGCTTATACATTAAACAGTTTAATAGTGCAGGAGCTCCTTCTGAGTCTACTCTGAATTCGCCGCGATCTGTAAAGTAATCGCTTTCCTTTATGTCTTTGGGATGTTCACCTTCGGCAATTCTGACCATCCACAAAAATTTGTTTATATCATCACCGGAATATCCTATTACACCTCCAAAAATTACAAGCACATAATCAACATCTAATGAAGTCATTATTTCGAATGATTTCTCTTCTGTAGACGACATCGCCTTTCCAACGAGAGCTATATGGCTATTGTTCCATGTATTATTGTCTACAAGTGTAGTTCTATTAGCCATCCCTGCTATTTGGTATCCATAATCCCACCACGACATTATTCTAGAATCGTCTTTAGTATTTTGAGATAACCAATAATATGCTTCTCTAAAGTCGTCCAAGATATTACGGGATCTATGAAATGCATTTATTAAAATTCATAAAATTAGATAAACATAAAATTCAATTAATAAAAACATAATATACCCATCTTGACTGTTGTGAAAAGCTAAAACTATTGAAGGGCTCGAATAGGCGTTACTAGTAACCCATGTACAGTGAACAGCAAACATCATTAATATCATCAAAATTGCTAATATAACTATACTCCTTAAATTCGAACCAATTCCAGTGCAGTTTTCATTCAGCTGTGTTTCAAACTTAGGACGATGTTTTAATTTACCGGCCTTAAAAATACATACATAATTTTCAATTTATTACCGTAACAATATCTTTTAGGTCCATTATTACAACTTGCCTTTAACTAAAGGATGAATTTAAACGGGCAAATAATTTATTTTTCATTATTATAAGTGTACAATAAGGTAGATGTGAGCGTTAAGCTGAAGGAAAGATCATCGTACCTGTAACTTTTAAAGTTAAGTCTATTTTTAAACTTGCCATATTATATATTATTTTAATATGGCAACTTCAAATATAAACAAAATGAGCAAACATAACAAAAAAGAGGCTCATCCGTTGCTCTTGCGCTTTAAAAAATTCGTTTAATTTACCAAATGCTATCGACTTTGCTCTGGCACTGCCATATTTTTAAAAAAGTTAACATTATTTTATCAGTAGGTTGTAATGACGAAAATAAGTTAAATGTGACTTTAAAGTTCACTTTAACTAAAGTTACCTTTTACTAAACCCCACTTTAACGACAAGTTGTAATAATGGCTCTTACAATAGAATATGTTATAACAACTTAAGCAAGGCGAATTTATATAAGGTGGTGCAGGGCGAACTGAATAAGGTAGTAGCAAAATTACAACTCAATTCGAAGTATTTTTTCTTACAAAAACAACATGCATTTGTTGCTTTTTTACTGGGCGCTTTACTGGCAGTTCCTAAAGGGCTTGCAAATTTAATAAACTATTTTTTAAAAATTAAGTATCGATAACTTTTTTTAAAATACAATAAAATGCAACAATGTCTTTATATATAGAATTCTATATAATTTTTAAATTCTATAATTCATAACATGATATGATCTGTATTATATAAATTAGTATTAGTGCTGTAAAATAGAATGTTCTAGAAAAATAATATTTTAGTATCTATACGATTTTCTATAAAAATGTATTCAGTAGCTGACAAGATTTTCTAGAATCAACACGAATTTTTAAATGGCCAGAAATGCCAAAGACGAATTCATATAATGACATTAAATTGTTCTTTTGTCATTATATCTCTTTTGTTTCTCTTCTAAATACCACTACAATATGACTACCTTAGGAAGATACTGGAGTCGTAAGAGCAGATTCTAGGATAAAAAATATTTATAAAAATTATAAAAATGTATCAAATACAAGTAAAAAAAGAAATAAATAAATAAAAGGATACATATACAGTAAGCAAAAATTATGTACTTTTATTACAAAAAACTAACAAATATATCATTCCATAGCATTTTGTTCAAAAATCTTGGCCAACCTCAAGTCTTGTATTTTATATTGATATTGTGGAAAATATGACCAGTTTTATGTAAGAAATGTTGACAATGCAATCCACATTGTTGCGACCACGAAATACCTGCGAATCTACTTGGAAAAATACAATACAACCCTCAGTCAGGATTGCAACCTAGTTTCTCACACCATTCATGTGTGTGTTAATTTTATACATGAGTGGCGGGACCTACAGTTTACAGTTGACTCCGAACGACAGATTTTTTAATATTTCCAGCTGCCTATTGAACCATTTATTTTTTATACTTTTTTATATATTGTTTTAATTACCGAAAGGTTTTCACTTGTTTTTTCGAAAGCCTCATCAAATAAATTTACATTGTAATTTAAGTCTTGTCTCTCTTCATGCTTTAATTTTTGTTTATTTCCGTTCTTTCTTTATTTAAACATCTTTGTTTCATTCTTAATCATTATCATTATTATTATTATTTATTTATTTAGTAGTATTTTAAAATACTTTGAAATTTACATTTATGACTTTTACACAAATCTTAATTTATAACATTTCCTTTAATAAAATATACAATTTTTCTTTTAAATACATTAATATTATTTTCATATTTAATTTCATCTGGTAGCATATTGTAAAGATGTAATCGTTTATATAACAGGGACATTTGCATATTTGTTGAGGTTGTTCTTGGTAGTCTAAAGTTGTTTTCATTTCTCAGGTGATATGGCTGTGTTTCACCAACATATCTAAGTTGTTCGATGAGGTATCTAGGCGCATTTCTAGTTTTCATTTTTTGTATAAATTGAAGTGCATTCATTTGCATTCTGTGTTTGACATTTAACCATTTCAGCGCATTCAGCATTCCTTCTATCGGCGTGTATATATTACATTTTAAGATCGCTCTCATTCCCTTGTTTTGGAGTTTTTGAAGTCTTTCTATATGTGTTCCATTGCAGCATGTGTAGATTATTATTATTGAGTTATTAACAATTTTTTATTTTAATTTCTATTATTTCATGGTCCGATATTTTATTTGTACTACTAATTTTTGAACAATAATTTTTTATATTTGTTATAACATAGTCAATTATTGTTTTAGAATCCTTCGCTACTCTAGTGTATTCAATTATTAACTGTTTCAATCCATTATCATTAAGTATGCATTCAATTTTTTATAAACACTTTCTTTTGGCCAATCAATATTAAAGTCTCCAACTATAGCAATATATTTGCCTTTTTCCTTAAGTTCTTCCACTATTTCCTCGAATACATCACAAAATTCTGCTTCTTCACTTCTTGGTGACCGATAAACTTCTACAATTATCATCAAATACTTGTTTTATTTTACGCTGAACCACTAACTCTTTCAAATATCATTTTCACTTCCCAACATTTATTCTAATACATTATTATTCCGTCGGTTCTCGTTGAATTGGATAATGCTACCATTTGAAAGTATTCTGGTATCACTATTTCTGATGGATTCATCCACATTGTCTGCGTTTTCGATAACATTATAAAATGTGGTTTCTCTATATCTGCAATTGATTCTATCTGGTTAAAGTTGTTAATTAACTAAATTAATTAATTAATTCAATTGTTATTCGTTCATGCCTATTATTCTCCATTTTAAATTCAATTTGTTTTTATAAACAAGACATTCTTTATCTGTAGTTGCATGATTCTCGTCCAAACCCAGATTCAATTTTTTATTGCTTCTTACGCAGTTGATACATTTTTTTATTTGTTCCTCCATACATTGCCTTGTACTATGGTTTCCGTGACATTTGAGACATATTTCGTTGTTTTTGTAGTTTGCCGACTTATGGCTGAATCCATTGCATCTATAACACCTCGTTACTTCCGTAACATCAAATACTCGACATTTTTCGCAACCAACATTTAATTTTTGTGCCGCAATTACTTTTGGATAGGATTCACTAATTATTTTTAATTTAGCGTTATAAATTTATCTGTTGTTTCTTCTTGTTTCGTATACTTTTATTAAATTAATTTTACTGTTCTCTAAGATCTGATTTTGCTTCATTAGCTTTTCAATAAGTTCTTTTCCCTCATATTTAAATGCCATATCCGTTATAACTATTATCATTTCAATTTCGTTTGGCACTTTTATCTCGTATGTTTCACTCATTTTGTTCTCGATGGCACTTTTTATTTTATCTCGTTCAACTTTGTTTTCACTTTGAATGATCACTGTTCCATTTCTTCTATTTTCAATATTTGTTATTTTAAAGTCTATTAGGTCTACCTTGTTTTTTAAATTTTTTGTTTTTCTTTGGGTTTAATTACCAATGGCTCTTGAATCTTCACCTCTGGCAACACTGTATTCTTTTTTACTGCATCTGCGAATGATATCCTATTTTGATCTACTTTTGTTTCTTCGATCACTTTTTTATTTCATCACACATCTTTTCATTGTTTTGTTCTATGTTTTTTGCTTTTTTCATTTCTATTTTCATTATCTTTTACATTTGCAATTAGTTTTTTATTTCTACAACATTTTTTCACAGGATTTTTGGGTGTCATCAAGAATTTTAAGCCGATCTATATATCTTTTTTCAATTGCTTCTAATAATTGTTTTATATAATTTTTTGCTTCGAGTATTCCAATAGAATATTGATCAATTCCCGAACACTTTTTTGTACAGTGATACATTTTTTCACAAACTCTTTGCCATCTGATTTACAAGCACTGCACTCAGTTGTTATCGAGCGGTGGGTTTATTTTCATTTATTATTAATTAATTGAACTATTTTCTCAGTAATTGTTCCTTCCACATAAATTTAGTTTATTACTAAAGTGATTAATAGTATTTTTTCTATTTTTTATATCACTTTAAAATAATTATTTATTTATTTATTCAAGAGCTTAATTTTTTGCTTCTTTACTTTTGAACAACGGCACGACCATTTTTTAGAAAAAAAAAAAAAAAAGGAAATTTCAAAATATTAAAAATTCGAACCGAAAACAGCGCAACTTCGAAAATCTAACGACGCACTGTCAAAATTAGCACTAATTTAGCAGCGACGCAACTTTGAAAAAATGCAAAACGAAACGACGCAAAGCAAGGTATAGGTGTATACTGAAGTGCAACCGACATACATCGATTAATTTCATTCTGGAGTCTTTAAGCTGTTAACTGGGGCTGAAGACATTTTCAATCAAGGAAATTTGCCGTAATTTTTTGAGCGCATTAATTGCTATGCAGTTCTCATAATTATGAAAATGTGAAACGAATTGAACAAAAGTCTATTCCCCTATTAACAAGTTAAAATGGATCAACATAGTAATAAAATGCTCAAACTGAACACTTAACTTTATTCAGAAAACTAAAAACGGACAAGCACCAGAATACTTTTCCGAATAAATAGTTTATGTTAGAGACACTCAAACGTACAACCTCAGGAATATGGACCAATTTAGATCTGAAAGGGAGTCAACGACTGCATTGCAACGATCTCATTTTGTAAGGCTTGACAGGTTAACAACTTCGTGTCGAATAATGTGAAATTGCTAATTAATACTAATATATTGGCATACATTCATAATACAGTCAGGATTACGACCTAGCTTCTTAATTTTATCCATCAGTAGAGAGACATACAGTTTAAAGTTTACATCGAACGACAGATTTTTGAGAATTTTTTTATGGTAATTTTATTTACTCTCAGAGTTTTTGCCAGAAATCTGCTGAGAAGTTGTCGAAGAAATATTTTTTCAAATTTCGCTTTGTTAGAGATGTCTGTCCTGGCGTTTGAACTATGGCGCCACGTCTAATAAGCCAACACACTACACTCTAGACTGTGGCGACTTCATTAACATAGTATTTATAATTCGTAAAATTTTACTCGATTTTCATAAAAATTATTTTTAATTTATGAAGGGTTTATGAAACAAATTTTCATATAAATAATGTTTTATAAACCTTTTAAAAATGGGAAAAAATTGTGAATTTGGATGCCAGTTTTTAAGAAATACAACTAATTAAATAAATAAAACTAAAGAAGTATTTGACATATATAATTTTAACACCAATAACTTTTTATGCATGTGATTTGAATCATCATTCTATAACAAGTGTTTGAAACATTATTTCATACATTTTATTATTAAAGTGAGATAATAAAATAAAGCTTTGAATAATTATTTAAAGAGCTTTTTTATGAATGTCAAACTCTATTTTATGAAACAAAGAATAAGAATATTAAAAAATTACCTTGTCATAAAGCATTTTTTTTTCCATAGTAGATTCCTCTGTTTCATCATTTTTAATTATGTTAGCTGTTTTAGGAGAACTTTCTTCCCGTAAATACACATCTAATAGACTTGAAAAGGCCACACCAGCGAGCATACATACGACCGGAGTTAATGTCAGCATTAACCGAACCATAACTCCAGCGAAATACACCGCACTTATAGCGTAAAGGATTACAAATACGAGTTCGTCGTTAATTTTCTTTATACAATACCACACTCCTACCGGAAATGCACAGACCAAAATATGCAAGTCAAAAAAGAATGAAAACCAAGTTGTTGGTTGATGTTCTGATACGGAGGCAATAATAGGTATATGTATTTTGGCATATCCAGTATCCCATAAAGAGTAAAATCTTCCACTCCAAGGTGCAACTACACCCATAACTGTTAAGGTAACAACAGATAAAAATACTATAACAGCGGCAAATAAACCTCCAAAAATAAAAAGTTTTTTAAATTCGTTTTTCGACAAAATGGATTGCAGATAGCGAAGAAAAGCAACTGCAAGCAGGAGAATAAAAACTCCCAAAGCTGCCATATGTTCACTAGTACGTATTGGTTGAAACCCGACGAATGGTATTTGCATAGAAAGCAGAAGTCCTAATATATAAAAAGTACTATAACTTGTCAAAATGCGTGGAGAGTATCGTCCCATTAACAACAGAACGAACACATGCAGCGGTATTAAGTTGATTATAAAGACGTAGCCACCCCAAGCAGATACCATGTAAAAATAAGATAATGCAGCACCAGATGACCAAAATACAGATCCAGTTTTTACAGCGCGTACCCACAAGAAATATGTAAACTGCAGAGCAAATATCGCAATGCCTTCGTTATCATATGACCCGGCCACTGACCGGCTGATATATCCAGGCACTATAGCTATAAAACTTGCAGCAAAAAGACCAGCACCTGAGCTCCATAGTTCTTTAGTAAGTAAATATGTTGAGATGGATGTAAGGCCACTAAACACAGGAGCCAAAAAGACGCATATATCACGTATATGGACTGGTATGTTTAACGCATGTAGCAAGTAATGTATACCACCTGAAGTAATCATTAATCCTGGATAAACTGTGCCGCCTACAATGCGCCCTAATGGGTACCAAGCTCGTTCATCAAACCAATTTAAAAACTCATAAAATCCATGTTGGACCATATAGGCAGTAGCGCGATAATTGAACCATGGATCGAATTCGTGAATAATTGACTCAAACCGTATTACAGCAAATAAACGGGAAGAAAATCCTGCAATCCATGCTATTAATAACACGGCAAATGTTATCAAACTGCTATAACCTGCCGTTTTTCTGTTAAAAACTGAATTCATTGTATTAATTTTGCAAGTTTAACTATAGAAATTAACACCCGTATTTTAAAAACAGCGTTCTTAAAAAGACACGTAGCTATCCAAAAACACCGGCAAAAAGTGATGTCAATATCTAAAAAAGACGGTAATGAATGCGAACACTAAAAAATAATTTTTTTATAAACACGTTGGAAACATACAACGTCTATAGCCAGATATATGTATACAAGCAGTGGCACCATTACAACAGTTTTTTTCGCTTTAAATTTTGCTGAAAACAACATGTATTTGTTAGTCCTTTTAATCCACGCGACTGTTAAATGTTATTCTCCTCGCATATTTTGCTTGCCAAAAATGGCAAACCTTTGGTAAAAGTAACAACAAACACATATAAAAAGTAAACATATAGACATTTTTAGCCTTATTTTAGCAAATTCTGTGGTAGTATAACAATAAAAAATAAAAACTCAGCTGCGTTGATAACACTACCTATTTTTCATTTTGTTTAAATTATTATTATTGTATATTATTTTATTCTCTATTTAATTGATTTAAAATAAATTACTTTACATATCACAATGGGCCTAAATTCTGGCACAAGTGGGACCTCTCTTTCGAGGGCACCTAACCTAAATTAATTTACAAATTAATAAACATTAAGATCTGCAAATAAGTTGCAAAAGTATATAAAATTAAATTATTTGATAGAAAAACATTGTAAAATTTTGTCTAAGAAAATTAAATTATAATAAACAAAATTAACGTAAATTTATTTTATGAAAATTTGGGGTGTCCCATATAACTTGAGTTATAAAAAAACAACATAAACGCTTCCAACGCTGAAGAAATTATATGTTCTCTTCTTCGTCACAACAACTATATGACGGAGTTTGAAGGTATGATTTTGTTGTGTTGATGTGCTAAGCAAATTAAATATTTCCAATATATTTGTGAACTTGACCAGCTAAATTTGATGTATCCATGCACGTTAAAAACAATTTACAGCCAAACCTAAATCAGCACGATAAACTTTGTTGTCTGCCAAAGTTCACATGCACTGTTGGCAGCGAAGAATCTGTTTTTGTTTAAAAGTAATTGTGTTTTAGCTGTTTTACCCGTAAACGAGCGATTAAGTACATACTGTTTATTCGTATTTGTATGTTTCGTTAAATTGGTTCAGTTAGCACTACTTTTAATCACAAAACTTTAGCACCCTATTTATTCTACGACTGTTTATACACAGCCTTTACACATGCTAGTAGTAAATACATATTATTTTCGAAAACGTTAAGAAAGTGTTCGAAAGTGCCATAAGTTTCCTGTTCGTTTACATAGGCAACTGCATTAAAATTTAAAAATGTTTATTAAATTGCTTTTGAATTACATATATATATATATATACATATATATATATATATACATATATATATATATATACATATATATATATATATAAAACAGTGAAGAAGGGAATTTTAAAATAAAAAAGAGAATAGGATATTTCTACACATTGGTTTCAAATGAAATGTTCTATAAATATCAATTCTGAAATGGGATTCACTAATAACAATGAGAAATGATCTCCATTTTTGGAAGAATATTTGTCAAGTTAAATACGCAGTCTTTACGGATTTGGCGCTGTACAATTTTTCTATATCTTCTCTACATTATTAAGTTACACTTGAAAATATTACTAACAGTTTGCCTCTGGGTTAACACATGCCTCTCACAAATGCACTTGCTTTTTTATCATGGTCTCTTTGTCCCGACGTCTGATAATAAAAAAAACAACGGGCTGTAGTGGCTGCCGTTTATATGCAGATGTCAGCACCAAAAACCTCCGGGTGCAAAACATCTTTGGCTTTTTACACACGTAGGACACGAACATCAACAATGTTCGTTAAATATAACATAAAATTGCATTCAGTTGCTTGTCAGCTTCTAAAGAAGAAGGTTCGTGTCGCTTTTTTCAGCTTTTAATTATACACCCAAATAATATTACAGTAGGACTCAGTATTTTCCAATGAGATTCACTAATAACAATGAGAAATTATCTTCATTTTCGAAAGAATATTCTTCAAGTTAAATACGCAGTCCTGGGATTGGGCGCTGTACATTTTTCTATTTTATGTTAAAAAATGCTCTTATTAAAATGCATTGCCTTATATGTTCTTAAAAGACTTTTTGATTGTTTTAATAGTCAAGATAAAATTTAAACGACAATTTTTTTATGAACAAAAAGCAATTTTTTTTTTAAAAATATGAGGTGGTTATTAATACGGTGAAAAGTTATGAACCAAAATTAGATCCCAAAAAATTTCTAAAAAACGTTCCCTAGTTATTAAGTCAAAGATGCATAATTTATTTATTTATTTATTAATTACAAAAATACAATTGTTGTATCTAATTTAAAGGGAGGAATACTGGCTACATAGGCCATTGATTCCGAAAATAAAATAAAAGTATATAAGATTTTGTAGGCTATTTTTTATAATAAATTCTAAAATTAAATTTATATTATTAACACAGACGGAAGTTAATAAGTTTGAGGGTGTTTTAGCTCCAAAAACTTTTAATGTGTTAAACGCAGGGCACTCGTCTAGAATATGACTTACGGTTATATTCCTATTACATGTTGTGATGAGCTGTTTTATTGAACAGGTGTTTGTGTGAGTATTTGCACTGGCCTAATCTCAGACGAACAATAATTGGAGTGACATTTCTAGTGTAAGTTTTCGGGTTGTTAGGTTTCCTTCGAAGGGGGTTGACATTTTTGTAGGTGTGGTGATAGTTTGACCATTTACTATCGTGAAGATTATTTAAATATGATGAAATTACATTACGGATATCCTTATTTTCCCATGTGGAATATATAAGAAGAGGCCGGCTTTTTGCATCAGAAGCAGCCGCATCTGCAAGTTCATTTCCGAGAATACCTACACGTGATGGGACCCATAAGGGATTGATTCTGTTTGAATGTTTTATTAAATAGTTTCAGAACTCGTTTATTAACTGCGAATCATATTTAGAAATAGCTTGTATAGAAGAAAGACTGTCAGTACAAATAATAAATTTTGACTGTTTGTTCTCAGCATATTTAACAGCCTTCAATATAGCTAAAGCTTCTGCTGTGAAGTTAGAACAGTAGTTGTTTATGTATCCGATATAAATAAGATCGCCGTTTCGATGAATAGTTGCGAATGTAGTGAGTCAGATGATTTAGTGCCATCCGTAAATAAGAGATTCCATTCATTTTTAGAGAAATGGTCAACAAGGCTACTAAATGTTTGTTTATAAACCTTGGGTGGCCTATTAACTTTCGCGAGATCAATCATATAACTTATACAACAAGATTGTTCCAACAGCCAAGGTGGTTCCGGCTGTTGTTTCGAGTACATAGGATTTATTTGTAAATCAAGGTTTTGTGGTAATTTAGAACATTTCGCAATAATGGATTCTGTTCTGTTCCTTCTTTTATATTTTAAAACTTTTAATACCTCTCGATATAAACTTTGTTTCTACTGCTAAGAAGCTTTAGAATAAGTTTGTAGGTTAAGCACACAGTATGGTCCTCGATGGAAGGTAAACCGGCTTCTGCTAATATATTGGTGTTTGGGCTTATAGGAAAAGCTCCGGTGCTTCGACGGACGGCAGCATGATATGGTGCTTTAATTAGTTTTATATGGGATGGAGCACACCATCCATAAATCGGAAGACCATAATCTATTTTAGCTAGAAGGATAGAATGAATTATATTAACCATTGTGGAGATATGAATGTTGCAATTTTTAGAGGTAAGGAACTTTATTATGTTCAATCTAGAGTTGAGGCTTTTCCTGAGCTGTAAACAATGTTCTTTAAAGGTAAAGCTTTTATCAAAGATAATACCAAGAATACGTAGGTAATTTACTCGTTTAATTTTGATATTTTTGTATTCAAAGTCAAACAAGTTGCAGTTCCTTTTTTTACAGATTTTACAGCATTTTTCAATAGACAGTTTGGCACCTGAAATAAGGCTCCAGTGATCAATATCTCCCCCGGTCAGACATCAAAAACGAAATATGAAAAAAATATTTCTTCGGCGACTTCCTCTCAGCAGATTTCTGGCAAAAACTCTGAGAGTAAATAAATTGCCATGAAAAGTTTCTCAAAATAATCTGTCGTTCGGAGTCGACTTTAAACTGTAGGTCCCGCCACTCATGTATAAAATTGGCACACACAACATAAGTGGTGTGAGAAGCTAGGCCGTAATCCTGACTGAAGGGTTGTAATGGCCAATTATGTATGTTATGTATGATCAATATCTCTCAGAATATTTGTGAATGCGTCTTTAACTTTATTTTTGTGAAGATAACTGCGTCATCTACATAGATAGCTGTTCTGTTTGTGATGTGAAATAATTTTGCTGAACTGATTAAAGGCAATTATAAAAAGCAGGACAGATAATGGAGAAC
>QOCX01002201.1:0-19701 GCA_005959815.1 Sarcophaga bullata | reverse complement strand
GCCCGAATTCTCTGGAAAGTCGTCTTGAACAAAATGCTGTTTAATATTATTTATTATTATTATTTTTTTTGAAAGTAAACAATAGAGAATATAATGACACAAAATAAGAATTTAATGTCATTATATGAATTCCTCTCTGTCATTTTTGTTACACGGCGAATTTTATTTGACAATTTAGCGCCCAAAGCACGTACAACAAATACATGTTGCGTTTGTTAAAAAGACACTGCGAATTGAGTTGTTTTAAATTTGCTATAATAAATTTGGCACTTTATTGAGTTCGCCCTGCATTTAAATTTTATTAATTAAGTATTTAAAATTATTTTGGCTGTGATTTGAATTTCACGCACGCATATGGCAGCCGTTTCCGGCACAATTGCGAGGCCGTGATATGTAGCTGGAGAGATAAATAGATACTACAGACCTCTTTTTTAACAGGGTCAAACGTTTGTAAAAAGAGATGGATATATCTATCTCTCCAATATTTGTGTACGTAATCCCCAGGCTGATCTTTGACGTGCAATACGTACGTCATGCTTGACAGTCCTGAAGCATACATAGTATGTACTATAAAGTTTTATGGGAATTCCCCTTCTGTTTAATTAATTTGAGGTTAGAGAAAACCAAAAATTTCGTACTTTGAAAATTTTTTTTTCAAAACGATATTTTAGAACCTATGCTTTATTTTTTTCAGAGTCAGGCGTCATTGGTTCATAAAATTACTCTACAAATTAAGGAGATAAATTTCAACAGCAGTAATGTAAATCAAGATTCAATGATGTATTTTTACCGCTATGTAATTCTGAAGAATAAACTGACCATTTTGGAAGATTCCAATCCCGGAATAAGAAATGAATTTTTGAGAGAAGTTAAATTTATTTACAAAATTTGCTATGAATATGTCGAAAATGGATAGTAAACTTTCGAGCATTAAACTGTTTCAAATGGACCCTTCTAAATAGTAAAGTTTAATGAAAAACAGTTTCTTCGGCAGTCGAATTTGTAATGAAGGAAGTAAAAGATAGTGGTTTTAATGACAATTTTCTCTTTGAAGAAATTCGAAGAGTATATTTTTGTTTAAATGAAGAAAAATTGAAGAAATGGAACGCTGAATAAATAAAACTGGACAAAAGATGGATAGAAAACTTTCGGCATTTTAGAGTAGAACATATCCTACATTAAAATTTAAAAGTTTTAACAGAAATTTCCTTATATTGTCGGGCACTAATACTGCTGTTGAAAGAGCATTTTCACTAGGGAATGATTATTGGAGCAGTGAGAAGTCTCATCTTTCTGTAAAAACATTATCTGTCGTCTTAACAGTCAAATTTAATATTCAAAATGGAAGTTGTTCGGATGTGGCTACATTATTAGACGAACATCCTCAATTAGTAAAAAAAATCCACTCCGAAAAAAAATATGTTTTTAAAACAAAATAAAGTTTTTATCGTTGTTTCCTCTTTTTTTCACCTATAAAATACTTGCAAAGTGTACCATTTTTGAACAAAAAATAGTTGGTCACCTTAACTTAATTCACAAATTAATTTTAGTAAAATTTTATTTAATTTAATTTGAAGTAAGTATAATAGTACAATAAGTATAATTTAGGTAAATTTTAAGTAACCATATGGAAATGAAAAGTTATAATCAGCTTATGTTATTTAACATAAAAATTAGTTGGATAGAAAATAAAAAAAAACACAAAATCTAAAACAATACCTCCAATTGATGTACTTCACTCTTCGGCTAGTAGTACATCAAGTTAATTCAACGCTTTTTCAACCAAATTTACCTGTAAATTGTTATTATAGTATCGTATTTTTCGTCGGTTATATGAAAATCAAAATCTATCGATCTTCAACAATGCCTTATTGTGTAGGTATGATTGTAGGTTCCACAAAAAGGTTAACTTAAATAGTTTCTAGTGTTGTGATTATGGGAGCTTTTGATGCTAATTACACTTTTATTGTCAAAGTGGTGGAGATAATTTAATCGATATTTAATTCATAACTTCAATATGTTAATTTTACACTTTAACAAATTTTTCGAACTAGTCCTTTTGAGCAAAACATTTTGAACAATAGAATTCCTGTGCTACCAAAAAAATGGCCAGTTACGTATAACGTGATCGCACTATTATTGAAGGAGATTGGCGGATGGATATAAGAACCAATAGTGACAGACCGATTAGATCACTGAAAACGTCTATTTGAAGATCTACAGAAAGAGCTATGCAACAGCTTAAGAGATTACTTTTGTAATGAAGGTTATGAATTGCTTATCAGAACGATATTTAATTATTTAAATATTTGAAAAACTCAATAAAAGCTGAGGAAAATGAAATGAAGTTAAAAAACAGCATAAAATGTCATAGCCTTTTATCTTAAAAATGTTGCAAATTCCTTCAGAAGATGAAAATCGAATAAAAAATGCTGGTATTGACCCGAAGGACTTGGAAAGGGAAAATAATAATGACTACTTAGCTACGGATGACTTGAAAAGTTTTTACTGGGAATCGATTTACGCTTTCAAAGAAGTAATCAATTGTTAGTTTGAATTTTTAAAAAATTAGTATGAAAGCAGTGGGTTCACTATAACAAATTTTACAGCATTAAAAACGGAGATTTCCAATTGGAGAACTTTTTTATTTAACGATGAAATGAAATTATTTTTTAAAAAATTTAGACAAAAATTTTCAATAGGAGTTGACAATATTCCTAACGTAGTTTTACTTAATATTCCTGAGGAATTCATGAGCAAATGTGGAAAATTTATCAATATCATGTTAAATAATTCTTATTTTATGCGTGCTTGGAAACGAGCTGAGGTGATTATTTTACATAAAAAAGATAAGTAAGCAATCCAAAAATTCTACGGGCAATTAGCTTGCCACCAAATATCAGCAAAGTATTTGATGTGTGTATTAATACTGATATCAATAAGCCTTTTGAATGTAGAATGTAGTTTGCGAAAGACAATTCGACTTTAAATACAAACACTCAAAGATTCATGCAGTACATTTGCGAAACTGCCAATAGCGCAGTGTCCCGATAGAATTCTTGTTAGAGTGCTAACCGTTCTATTGTTGAACTCAAGTAGTTCCCTGGTTTTCCCAGTTTTCTCCGATCTCTTTTGTACCAGTTGGTCCACATTTTCGTTCCCCTCTATGCCACAGTGGCCCGAAAACTAGTAGAGGCGGGTGTTGTATCGACGTATACGTTGTAGAGAGTCAATGCAACTCCTCACACCCTTTGATTTGACGAGAATGGATCCCTCCGCTTTGATTGTCCCCACATATAATCAAGTTCGAAGGAGGCAGGTCCCCAGTTTCAATTATGAGTGTAGCATGAGTCTCTGCCTGAAATATGCTGGCCTGATTAGGTGATCTATACTAGTTTATCGGAATAGACCCTACATCGAGTTGTGCATTCCATTTTGAGCCATCGGTGATAATCGTTATATCGTCGTCACCCATGACAGATTCACAACCGTTCCGCATGGGACTGAGTATTGTATGTTCGTCCGAAAACAGTCAATCTAAAAGCTGGGTAATTCGGTTCTACTTCATGCAGCATTGAAGGTTGGCCCACCGTACACCTAAACAAATCTAAGAACTTAAGTCTCAGTGTTTCTCTAGCAGCCGCGTTTCTTAGAAAGATGTCCAATAATTGTAGAGACAAGATAACTTCGAGCCCAGCGTGTGGCGTAGACTTCAAAGCACCCGTGATGCATAAGCATGCTAACCACTGTACCTTGTTCGGCGTAACGAGATAGGTCAGTGGATGTGTTTATTCGAGAGAAAATGCCTCAGACCCTTTACGTCCTTATATAGATCTCATTGTAGTAATTTTAAACAATATATATCGAACAGAATTCTTTACAAAAAAGTAAAATATGCAGACTCGATAATTTTATTATTCATATAAGAGATCACAGATTACTGTATAAAAGTACATTTACTACCTAAAACAACTTGATCACAGCTCCCTATTATGTTTCCTAAGAAACACTATGAAGTGGATACATTCTACCGGAGGTTTTTCTCTTTCTAGATATAAATGGTTTCACCCAAACTGAAAACAGCATTTCTATAATTTACAATCGGTAGAAGTGCCAGTATTCTCACGTTCTCACATCATAAAATTCCTGTTTTGACACTAGTATTTATAAAACATAAAAAGTATTGGTGGCTTGCTTAATAATTCTCTTTATATTTTAACCATTGACCCTAACTTTTTATCTTTCTCTACCAAATATAAGTACGTTTTTTTGTTATTATTATTAATAAAATCTTTTATATGTACATATATATAAATATATGTAGTTTGATATATCGTATAAATGGAAATGGTGTAACTTCGTTTAACATTAAAACGTTAAACAAAAGCTACAAAAAACAAAAACAACGGAATTGTTTGCCTGATTGAGAAATAAAGAAGAATAAAACAACAACATCAGTACAACGAAAAAGGGATAAGCAAGTAAACAACAAATAACAACAACAGCAAGGACAAGCGTAAACAACCTACATTAACAACAAGCATGCAAACATGTATGAATGTAAACATGTTGCTTACATTCATAGTATTCTCTTGAAGGCGAAGACTAGAACCTTCGCCTACGAGAACATTCACCAGACTGTTTACGTCGTGATATAAAAGGCATAGAAAAGCATGAAAGATGGGTGTAGAAGTTCAGTCAGTCTTGTGTGAAGACGCGCTACATGTGAAGTAAACCAGTCGTGGTTTCAAGATCTCCGTTACAAAGATCGACAGAACAATTGTGTCGGCATAAACAAAGGAATAATAAATTAAGCAATTGTTGTTGTTAGAATCAGTTGTGAACAGTGGCACGCAACACAAAAGTTGTGTGATTAATAAAGGATATAATTAAAATTAAACACAAATTTATTTTATTTTGATTTGCAATCTACGAGCTCATATTTCAAACGTTTTTAGAAGGTAAAAAGTAACAATATAATAATTCTTATAATAGACAACTTATTGCAACTTTATTAAAGAAAAATATGCGTCTTTATTATTCAAGTGACTTTATTGGATAAAACATTTTTCTTCATATAATATTAAAATTTATATGTTTCAAAGGTTACTAAGATATCTTAAACAAGTTATATATTAATTGGTTTCAACGGTTACTAAGATATCTTAAACAAGTTATATATTAAGTAATAGTAAAATGTTGTATGCTGAAAGTGAATGTTATTACTACAACACTCCTCCTCATTCACTTTAAGTTACATCTTCCACGAAAATAATCGTGTTTAATTGGCGCCAACGGCTTCCTTAAAATATCAGCTATCATCTCCTCTGAATGGCAATATCTTACTGATATGATACCTTCTTCACTAAATCTTTTGTCATTTTGTATCCGTATCCATATGCTTTGTTCTACAAGAAAATTTATCGTCGTTTAAAAGACGCAAACAGCTTTGGTTATCGTTTAGAAGAGTTGTTGGTTCATTAATTGGTTGTTGCAAATCTTCGAGTCTAAGCCATTTTGCCTCTTTTGCAGATTCAGATAATGAAATATATTCCGCTTCACATGTTAAAGAAGCAACCAGTGTTTGCTTTTGACAGGAGCAAGAAACAGTACCTCCATTGTAGAAAAATATTTGGCCACTATTAGATTTTCTTTCAATTCTTTCTTCAGCCCAGTTCGCGTCAGCATAACCAATTAGTTTTTGTTCATTATCTTTGTTGCTTAAATTCAATTTTAAATTACTTGATAGATTATCTTCAACGTACCTTATTTGTTCAATTGTTGAACAAGCCAGAATAATATCATCTACATAAACAATTATATAGCATATGTTCCCGTAAATATTACCATAATACAAACAGGGATCATTTAAACTCTGTTTGAGTTCCATTCCGATTAAAATTTCGTGTAATGTATTATTCCATGATCTTGCAGCCTGTTTTAATCCATATATGCTTCTCTTTAGTAGACAAACCAGTTCACTGTTTTCAGCTTTAAAACCTTCAGGCTGTTTCATATAAATTGTTTCCGACAATTTTCCATTTAAAAAGGCCGTTTTGGCATCAATGTGATTCACAATCATATTTTTCTTTCCAGCAATTGATAATAAAATTCTGAATGTAGTGTGGGATACCACCGGGGCAAAAACCTCATTATAATCGATTCCATATTTCTGTGAAAAGCCCTGAGCAACAAGACGAGCTTTGAAACGATATATTTCACCATCGGAATTACGTTTTATTTTATAAACCCATTTACTTCCTATGGCTGTCTTTCCCTCGGGCAATTTGACGAGTTCCGAAGTCTGATTCCTTTTCATAGATTCCATTTCGTCTTGCATAGCAGCTAACCACTGTGCCTTTTCATCACAATTAATTGCTTCCGTATATGTTTTAGGTTCTTTGAATTCTTGTACTGACCATATTTCATCTATTAGTCTTCTAGGTTCTTTGCCTTAATTTGCACGGCTAGAAACTCTAACTGTTGGTGTATGTATCTCCAAATGTTTTTCAGAAACATCTTTATTAGTTTTTTCATTAAGTTCTACCGTATCATTATTGATTGAATTTTGCTGTTGTTGTTCCGTATTCTCCTCCTCAATCAATAATGAATTGGTTTTATTCTGAATTCTTGATTCAATTTTCTTAATACAAATGTCTTCACTAGCATTATCTTTACTGTAATCTAAAAATCGAACGTCACGACTTATGACTACCCTCTTCGTAATAGGGTTGTAAAAACGAAAAGCTTTTGAATTATCATCATATCCCAAAAAAATAATTTTTAGTGCTTTATTTAATTATTATTAATTTAATTATTATTAATTTAATTATAATTAATTATTATTATTAAAAATTATTTTAATTTACGCCTTTTTTCAGAAGGAACGTGTATAAAACATTCAGAACCAAAAATTTGAAAGAGACTTAAATCCGGTTTTGAACCGTATCATAATTCATATGGAGTTGTATTTGTAGATCTTGTAAAAACTCTATTTTGAATATAATTCACAGTCGATACAGCTTCTCCCCAAAATGTGTAAGGCAAATCAGCATCTATTAGTAAGCATCTAGCCATTTCAATTAGGCTTCTCTTTTTCCTTTCGGTCTTGCCATTTTGTTGAGGACTATAAGGGGCTGTTAATTGTATTTGAATACCTTCAGACTGTAAAAAGCAAGTAAAACTTTTTCCGGTATATTCCCCACCTCTATCGAACCGAATGGCTTTGGGAGTTCTACCAAAATTTGTACGGCAAAACATTATAAAATCTTTGAATACTTGTTCTACTTCTGATTTCTTTGATATTAATCCAATTATTGTAAAATTTGAATAATCATCAATAAAAGTCACTACATATCTTTTTCCAGATGGTGTAGTAGTTTGCATCGGTCCACAAACATCAGAGTGGATTAACTGTAATGGCTCCGTTGATTTGCCTAATGATCGTTTTGGAAACGGCATTCTAGTCAGCTTCCCCTTCACACAGGTTTCACATATCTCCTTTATACCACTTTCAACAATTTTAAAACCATCAGCTAAATTTTTCGAAAACATTTTTTTTATGGCTTCAGGATCACGATGTCCCAGCTTTCGATGTCATACATGAATACAGTTATTATTATGTTGAAATAAAGCATTTATTTTATCACGTTGACGTAAAATATACATTTCTCCTTCAATATCAGCCATACCTATATTGTTACCATTCAAATTTATGTAGCAAATATTTTTATTAAATGTTACATCAAAACCGAATCTCGTTAACTGTTTTTTGAAATTATATTTCCCACCAAACTAGGTGCATATAAAACCTCCTTTGTGAAAAATTTATGCTCCTTACCGTATTTATCATAAAATATCAGTTCACCTGACCCAATGCCCTCAATAGCAACTTTTTCACCACTAGCCAATTCAATATGACTCTTGTAAGATTCACCCAATTTTTAAAAAAATTTGTAATCGTTGACAGCATGACGAGTAGCGCCTGAATCAACAAGCCAACAAGATAAATATTTATTCTTACCAAACTGGAAGAGAGAATCTGAATTAACTTTTTCCTCCACAGAATTGATTCTATCGAAATTATTTTCTGGTCCTTGTTTCTTTTTCCAGTTTTTATATTTCATACAATTTTTCTTTTGATGACCGGGTTTCTTACAGAAATAGCAAACACCACCAGGCTTAGCTACAACTTTCAAGACAGCATCACCCACTGCTCCTCCATTTGCTTGCAAACGTCTTTCATATTCGGCGATAATTTTCTGTTGAACAAAAGCAAAATTAATTTCATCTTCTTTTCTGGATTCTAGAGATGTTATAAGAGTATCATAGCCCTCCGGCAAACTGGTCAGCAACATAGCAGCACTCCATTTATCAGATAAGGCTTCTTCACAAACATCACGCAATTTTGTAAATAGCTCGTTCATTGTATTAATATGAGCCACTGCATTGCCACCTTCTTCCAATTTTAATGAACAAATGTTCCTCATTACATGGACTTTATTAGACAGAGTATTCTTTTCATGATAATTTTTCAAATTATCCCATATTTCTCTTGCCGTTTTAGAGCTTCTAATATTGCAAAGTTGGGTCCGTCCATCCAACAGATCAAATGGTTCCCCTGGCCTCATCATCTTTAGTGTTCCATTCATCAATCACTGCCTTGTTCTCCATCGCATTATTTGTAAACTTAGGTTCAGGACGGTTACCTTCGATTACCAGCTTCCATAAATTTTGCTTTCTCAATAGTAACTCCATTTTGAATTTCCAATTTACATAATTTTCATTGTTCAATTTATAAAATTTTGTTTTTGTGTCTGTCATCTTTATTTTACTTTAAAAACAAACTTTATGTTGGTTTAACGCTTTATTTTTATCTTTATGTCCTTTATTTTTCACTCGAATTTTCTGGAAACTTCATATGCATAGGCCCATAACCTATTGCAACTTTATTAAAGAAAAATATGCGTCTTTATTATTCAAGTGAATTTATTGGAATAAAAATTTTTCTTCATATATATTAAAATTTATATGTTTCAAAGGTTACTAAGATATCTTAAAACAAGTTATATATTAAATGGTTTCAAAGGTTACTAAGATATCTTAAACAAGTTATATATTAAGTAATAGTAAAAATGTTATATGCTGAAAGTGAATGTTATTACTACAACACAGCTCGCTTTAATGGGACATTGTATATAAAATAAGTTATTCTTATAATTTTTGTTTATTTAGGGCCATTATTACAACTTGTCTTTCATTAAAGGCAGGATTTAAACAAGACGATAATTTGGTTTTCATTAATAAAAGTGTAAATAAGGTAGAAGTGACCGTTAAGCTAAAGGCAAGTTCATCCTACCTGCAACTATTAAATTTAGGTTTATTTTTGGACTTGTCGTATTATATATTATTTTCAATATGACAACTTCAAATATAAACAAAATGACCAAACACAACAAAAAAAGAAGTCTTGCCACTGCGTTTTAAAAAATTGTTTAATTACTCCGACACTACCATATTTTTGAAAAACTTATCTTTATTTTAGCAGCAGGTTGTAATAACGAAAAAAGGTTAAAGGTAACTTTAAAGTTCACTTAAGCTAAAGTTACATTTTACAAAACACAATTTTAACGACAAATTGTAATAATGGTCTAAGCTTATCTTATCTTCTTGGATTGTCAATTACATGTCAAAAACGAGATTTTGTTACTTTTACTTAATATTAGTTATTTTTATTACGCGAAATATGCAAGGCGAATCAGTTTGACAGAAAATAGACTTGAAAAAACCAACAAATTGTTTCTGGCACAATTTAAAACGAAGTGAGTTATTGCAATGCTACTACTTCTATTGTGTACAAAAAAATAAAATAAAAAAATAAAATAAAAAAATAATATATAAGTATTCTGGGTGACGAAATGGTACGCATTCCCTTTTTGGAATATTAATTATATATTTTATATATAATAATATATAATTAATATTTATATATAATAATATATAATATAATATATAATTCATAATGTAATATTAACATTATATAATTAATATTAATCTTTAAAATTTGTATTTTAATTTGTAAATTTGATTTTTCTTTTATTATTATTATGAATTGCAATGTGTATAAAAAACTTTGAAACAAAATAAATAAATAATATCTATTTTGAGTAGCAAATTGGGACAAATAGTCTTTTCTGGTACTTTCCTATTTATACATAAAGTTATTAAATACATATTGTTATGATTTTAATGTGAATAAAGAATAATAAAAGTGTTTTGTTATTATTATTATTCCAGCTAGAAGTATTTTAATGAAATTTAATAAAAACAAGACAAAAATCACTTTGAATAGAACTATATTCGACAGTGTACTTATATGTAAATTCAATAAATGTTGACTCAGATTATACCCAATATGTAATATTCTATAATATCGTAAGGATAAATTTTTATAACAACATAAAACTAAAGAAGCATATTCGACAGTGTACTTATATGTAAATTCAATAAATGTTGACTCAGATTATACCCAATATGTAATATTCTATAATATCGTAAGGATAAATATTTATAACAACATAAAACTAAAGAAGCAAATATATTTGTTTCCTATTAAGGCCTAATTGGTACTTTTTTAATTTCGCATTACATAACGTATATACATAATTGGCCATTACAACCCTTCAGTTAGGATTATGACCTAGCTTCTCACACCACTTATGTTGTGTGTGCTAATTTTATACATGAGTGGCGGGACCTACAGTTTAAAGTCGACTCCGAACTACAGATTTTAGAGAAACTTTACATGGCAATTTTATTTACTCTCAGAGTTTTTGTCAGAAATCTGCTGAGAGGAAGCTGCCGAAGAAATATTTTTTTTTATATTTCGTTTTTGATGCCTGACCGGGGCCAACACACTACCCATTAGACTACAGCGACTTCAATTTAATTTCGCATTACCATAACAATACTCATCACTGTTGTGGAGAGCTGTTTTTGTACAAATATCTGTAAATGAAATTCTTTGCATTGTGTTATGTTCGTGTGTGTGCTTAGATTTGCGTTCTGTTTCGCTTTTATGTCAAATTTTTAACGCTTCTATAACTACACAATTGTTCTTTGGCTAACGTACATGTACGCTTCGCTAACCAGAGCTTTACCAATTTATTCTTAAGGTGTAAACACATAGACGACAGAAAGCTGCCAAGTTTAGAATACACGCGATTATATTTATGAAGACGGTTATATTGACGGCAGAACAGAAAAAGCTAAAACAACAACCTAAGCTGTTTCTGCACAACTTATGTTAATTTGTATTTCTGTGAGCAAACAAAAGCAGATTACTGATACAATACAACATGAAATAATAATTAAATAACAGCTTAAAATACTTGTTATTTAAAAGAAACAACAATTCTAACATTAAAAATAAAAAACAATCCATATATTCATAAAAAATAAAATTGAATTCTAAATTATCAAATGTATTCGTATAGAAAATATGACTATTCTATGCGAATACATTTGATAAGCCCGTTAATCAAAATATTTTTTACGGATACAATAATAAATAAATAACTTCTCGCGAAGATGAGCTCCATATATATATTATTTATTTGGATTGTATATAAAAAGTAAATTAATTTTTTTAATATTTTAATTTTTGAAAAAATGTATATTCCACTATGAAAGCTAGATGAAATGTTTTTGTGTATATACATGCATATACATGCGGTTTTTATATACATAAGTGATTTTATTTTACCCTACGTAAAAAAATCGATAGTGACATCACTGAAGATTATGTTTTCTGTAAAGATATTTAAATTGTTTTTTGTTTTGGCTTTGTATCTCCTATTGATCTTGAGGGACGCTGGACTGCTATACAGGGAAGATCAGCTATTATTTTACCACAGGAGAGTGAATAGTTTGGACTTAACGGACCTAGTGTACAATACTGCTCAATGATAATATTGGTATTGGCTTTATATAGCTTAATTTATTAAACTACTGTGATAATATTAAATATTGAATATTGAATATTATAATTAATTGTTAATTAATTTTAAGTTATATTTTAAGTTAGCTTTTAAGTTAGTAAATAAGTGTTATCTAGTGTTTAAGTATAAAAAATTTAAAGGAGTGTCTCCTTTTTTCCCTTTTTTAAGGAATTTAAATGATATTAGCTATAAATGATTGCCTGCAGCATGCTGCAATTTTGCTTCCCTAGTTGATAAGCCTATGTAAAGTATAAGATACGTATAGGATAATTACCATTTAAGAATGTAGTTGTAAGAAAACATGTAAAAAATGAATTTTAGGGATAATAAATATGAAATGAAAAAAAAAATGGTTTTGTATCAGTCTGCTTTTAAAGAATCTAAGCAGTCGACATATGGCAAAAAAAAACTGTTGGCAGTATTTTCTGTAGAATTGCCAAGCTGCTCTCTGTCGTCTATATCCTTATCTACCTTGCATAAAATTTTTCTATTTATTGACTTTCAAGACAGTGTTGAGACAAATAGTTCATCACTGAAAAGATGTTAAGTAAAATAAAAAGAAAAAATTATTAGAAGCTAAAAAAAACGAAGTTTAAAGATTCAGTTTTGTTAAGCGCAGTTCTGTTACGAACGAATCTGTTAAAAATAAAAATTTCTAAAGTATTTCTAAGTGCGAACAAGCTGGGGCCAAGCGGTTTCCGCATGATGGGGATATGCGATTATAGCTCCCTTGGAGCCCTACCCTACCCTATCAAGACCGTTAGTGCGTGAAGTCACATCCTGCTAGAGGTGGCCCTGCCCTTAAACAAAACACTACGAATCTAGACTGGGGAGTCGTTTATAAATTGAGAACTTAAAATCTATAAAAATGTTGTTATTTGTGTAACATCTTGTGATTTTATCGAATTTTTAGGAATATTTTTGAAATAACAAAGTAAAATTAAAGTTTTTTTTCATAAAATATGAACAGCAATTGATATATTTATTTTCTTTTTTATTAAAAACAGCTGATAATCTTATACAGAGCAACTAAAAACTACACCAAAATTTGTTTTTTTGAATCTTTTTTTGAAATTCGGACTGATTTGGACATCCATTAAGGTAGTCATACTTCAAGATGATATTGGAGCAATAAAAGCAGATTCTGCAATAGAAGCTGGGGCCAAGCGGTTTCCGCATTATAGGGATATGCGATTATAGCTCCCTTGGAGCCCTACCCTACCCTATCAAGACCGTTAGTGCGTGAAGTCACATCCTGCTAGAGGTGGCCCTGCCCTTAAACAAAACACTACGAATCTAGATTGGGGAGTCCATAAACAACTTCCTCTCAGCCGGGGTGACTGTGGCTGAACCCCCTTTGGCACGACCCTTTTACCGTTTCTTTACTTCGGACCACTCCTCCCTCTCCTGTTTCTGATTTGATTGCCTTGAGCTGGTTTATGTAGCCTTCTGGACCTAATTGTGTATGTACGGTAGCACCGGGGTGAAAGTGGCAGTGTGAACGGTTCCAGGCTATGGCTACAACCGCCCCATCCCGTTAGAACCCTGGTAGGCCTCAAAGTACGTTCTTTGTCTGTCGCCGTTGAGCTGGTGATGTAGGTTCGATTGAGAAGACTCCCGATTAGTGCCCGATCTGACTCTGAACACTTGTCCCCATAAGGGCTGGTGCCAACCCTCGCATTGC
Source organism: Sarcophaga bullata (assembly GCA_005959815.1). Lineage (NCBI taxonomy): Eukaryota > Metazoa > Arthropoda > Insecta > Diptera > Sarcophagidae > Sarcophaga > Sarcophaga bullata. Next base: position 6,018 of record QOCX01002201.1, on the reverse strand, counting down.
CTTTCTGCTTATATAGATAACCGCGGGAGCAATTACAAGGATAGTGACTCTGACTGGAGACCCAATTAGCTATGACTTCAAACTCCAATCATAAAAACAAACCCTCGCTTACTCAAGTCGGTGAGCGCAAAGCATACACTCTAGCCGGTGGACGCAACATCCTCTCCAGTCGTACATCTGTCAGAAATTCAGCTGCCCCTACCCCAAACTTCAAAGCTTGTACTGGTTGCGAAACCGGTCCCTATTGTCGCTACACCTTCCGCCTTGGCACTTTGAACCGATGCACCATCTACCTCCAAGGCTGCTGTGAATATGTCCATGTACTCTTCGGCTTCCACCAATGCATTGTCAGTCAGACAAGTTTGGCTCGCAGGCCCCTGGCTTCAGCCCACTTTTGGGTGTCAAAAATACCCTGAGTGCTAGCGTTAGGGCATATAGAATTCGCAAATCAGCCATGTGAATCATTGCTAGGATCGGCTCGACTGACCCGGCTCTCCTTTCAGAGGATGATAAGGGGCGTTTGGCCTGGGCTAAGGCCCCAAAGAGGCAAATACGGACCGAGCTAAAAGCTCCACTCCAGCCTCCCAAACACTCCAAGGTGGCCAACTCGAAAATGCTCCCCCCTCCTTATGTTAAAAAAGAGAACTATATTAATGAAAAATAGTTTCATGCAATGAAATAAAAAAAGAGATGCAAAATTTTCAAAAAAAGTGCAGTTAAAAAATAAGAAAGAGAAGAACGGATATATATAAAATAGAGATATATTGATAAAAAAAAACAGTTACATTAAATGAAAAAAAAAAGAAATTTTAAAATGAAAAAAAGAACAAAATCATCATCAACTATGAACAACAACAACAAATGCCATCATCATCAGTCACGAACAACAATAAAAAAACCGCAGGATCAGAAGTCAACGTTACAAGTTATGTCACCACTTTTCAAAATAACATCACCTGGCAACTTTATCAAATAATTGCGTCATTTCAAGAACAATTAGAGGAGTATACAATAAATCGTTACTGTATTATATTATTACTTTATCATATTACTATGTTTATTGTATTATACATCTATTTAAAAAATGTTATGAGGATATCATAAAATTTTAAATATTAAATAAAAGGCAAACATATATCTAATATCTACTTTTTGTTGACTAATTTGGAAACAAAATGTTCATAATTTTTAGCAAATGTCAAATTTTGATATCGATACCTTCGAGAAGTTAATTAATGAATTTTATGCTGTAAAAAACGAGTCTTATAGAGTAGAGCTTTATCAAGAAATTCGAATAATATAAATGAATATATAATACTTTTAATTAAAATTTACAATGACATTTGAGAATATGCGAAAACTAATACATATAGTTTTTCAGAGAATCACAAAGATATAATTTTTTCTAAAATCGAAAACTGTCGAATAATTTTATTAAATAATTGCGATATAGAAATTTCAAAAAAAATTAGATTTGGTAATTCATTTAAATTATAATATTGTGATAGAAAGTGAAGTGCAAATCAATATGGAAACTGTTGAACAGAAAAAGTCATATATTACTATGTGTGCTTCGATGATTCGGGCAAACTATGGTGGTAATCCATTAAAATTATAGTCATTTTTAGGCAAAATTGATCTCAGTGAAGATCTCCCTGAACCGAATTTGCAAATCATTTTTATAAACTTTATAAAATTAAAATTTAAAGGAAAAGCGCGTGAGACATTAACCGACAGAATTGAAAATATAGGTGACATTAAAACAGCTTTGAGAAACGGAATAAAACCAGAGAATTCGAAGGTAAGTGCAGGCAAGATTGCTGCCATTAGTGTTAGAAATAACGATTTTACCGAATTTGCTAAACAAGCTGAGGAGCTGGCTGATTCTTTAAAATGCTCTTTAGTTGTGGAAAGTATTACACAGAATAAAGCTCATGAAATGGCAGTAGAACAGACAGTTAGTGTTTGAATGCAAAATCGACTTTAGTCAAATCAATATTAGCATCATCAGTTTTCAAAGATCCTAAGGAAGTTATTGCAAAACTATTAGTTCAGCAAATAACTGAAGCAAAAGAGCAACAGGTTTTTATCAATTAAAGGTCAGGCCAGAAATAGAAACAATAATGTCCGTTTTCATAATAATGATTTTCAAGCAAATCACTTTATACAATTTGTTACCAATGCGTACCAGGGCAATAATTTTAACCAATTCCGTAATAATTCACATCGAAGAAACTATCGTGGAGATTATAATACCCACAATTATCCCAGAACAAACTATAGATACAATAACAATAATCATTTTCAGAATAATTCTGGGAATTACGCAAATCGCTTTTCGCGAAATAACAATTCAAGGGCTTCTGTTAGGACTTTAAACTCTTGTTGAGGGAACGGATACAAATAGAACAGCATTAAAGCAAAATACAATTACTTTCTCACTCGATGGTTTTAACAAACAATCTGTTCAAAAATCTGTTTACAGCTTAAACTTAAATTATGCTGATTTCATTAAATTAAACTGTATAGATACAATTAAATCAGGTACTTTTCCCGTAGATACTCAAGCAGATATTTCATTAATAAAAATTTCAAGTTTACATCCCAACATTATTTAAAATCAGAATGAAATCATAAGAGTTACCGGAATTACATCCGATGCAAAATCAACACTAGAAACTATTTGTACAAATTTGATTATTTCAAATAATAAATACAACAGGTTTTTCATGTTATTAATGATGATTTCAATATACCAGCCGATGGTATTTTAAGTAAAGATTTTCTTAAAGATTTTCTTAAGTGTTACATTGACTATGAAAACATGATTTTATCTGTCACTACCCATATTAAAAGATTACAAATACCTATATTTCAAGGAACGTATAATATTAATTGTATTATGCCACCAAGATGTGAAGTATTTAGAATTTTTAAATTACATGATATTATTAAATAAATAACATTATATAAATAAATTACATGATATTATGTTTATTGATTCACAGGAAATTGAAAAAGGGGTTTTTATAGCAGAAGGAATTATCGATTCTGAATATCTAATTTTACGAATAGTTACTATTGCGGGGGAAGTCAAATGTTTTAAAAATGATAATGTAAAGATGGAAAAATTACAATATTATTACATATATTCAATTAACAAGCAGGACATAAATAACCAACGTATTCAGGAATTAAAAGACATTCTAAAGAACCAAATGCCAAAAGGCATCCAAAATGATTGAATGCCACTGTGTGATTCCTATTCGGAAATTTTTGTATTCAAAGAGGACAAAATGATAATAACCAATTTTTATGAGCAGAAACTCAGATTAGTTGATTCCTCACCAGTCTGTATCAAGAATTATAGGCTTGTCCTTTCTCAAAGGGAGGAAATAAATAGACAGGTTAAGAATTTATTAGGTAATGATTTAATCGAACCAAGTAGTTCAAATTTCAATAGTTCACTAATTATTGTTTCTAAGAATAGCACAAATAATCAGAAATCCTACAGAACGTGTGTAGATTACCGTGCAGTGAATAAAAAGCTTATTGCTGATAAGTTTCCATTGCCTCGTATTGATGATATTTTAGACAATTTAGGACGTGTGAAATATTTTTCAGTAATTGATCTATTCTCTGGATTCCATCAAATTCCATTGCACCCAGATTCAAGGGACGTTAGATGGAAAGTCTTACCTTTTGGTCTTAACATAGCACCTAATTCTTTTTCACGAATGATGTCCATTGCATTTTCGGTTGTTCTAAACAACATCACTTGAATAATCTGAAAGAAGCTTTGATATTTTAAGGCTTTATAATTTAAAAGTAAATCCTTATTAATGCAATTTTGTCCGATCTGAAGTTACCTTTTTAGGACATAAATGTACCGCTAATGGCCTTTTGCCAGATGATTCAAACATAAAAACGCAATAAAAAATTATTCAACACCTTCTGATAAAGATGCAGTTAGACGTTTTGTAGCACTTGTTAGCTATTACCAAATTTTGCTACAATAGCAGCAGCATTAAATTACCTGACCAGGAAAAACGTTCAGTTTAATTGGAACGATCAATGTCAAATCTGTTTCGAAAAATTGAAATCCGCACTGCTTTCACCTCAAATTTTACAATATCATGACTTTACGAAACAATTTATAATAATAGTGCATCAAAACTAGATTAATTAATTGTAATAATTTAATGGTAATGATTTACCTATATATTTTGATTCAAAATCTTTATCACATTCTGAACAGAAAAAACCTATAATTGAACTTGAACTTCTTGCTATTCATTTTGCTATAACTCAGACCTTATGTCTATGGAACTTCATTTATTGTAAGATCAGATCACAAACCTTTAGTTCATCTCTTCATTATTAAAGACCCTTCTTCTAAATTAACACATTAAAAATTTGTGACAAATTTTCTCGGGAATTCAGTAAAAAAAATATAATAATAAATTAGAACCGAAATAATTGATCAGAATAATTATAAAAAACTACGTATAAGTATTTATAAAAAATTTAAGAAATTGCTATCTGTTGAATTCGAAATTGTGAATGAGCCACTTAGTTTAGACTATATGCTTTCAAGGTTACAAAATGAAGCCAACAATGGAAAAATCTATAGAGCAGTGGCCAAAAAATGATGTATCTTTTACAATTTTCTCAATAAAAGAGTTAAAAACCATGCTATAAAGGTATTAAAAACTTTTGAAACTATTCTTACGGAACCAATTGAAATAATAATAGAAGAAGACAAAAAGCAGAAATTAATGGAAATTTACCATAATGACACTATATTAGGAGGACATTGCGGTCAAAAGAAAGTATTTGCGAAGCTTAGGACGAAATATTACTGGAAGAAAATGGCTAGACACATAGCAAAATTTGTCTGAAACTGTGAAAAATGTACATTAAATAAAGTTAAACCTCAAAATATAGAGAAACTCGTACTTACTTCAACACCTACTAACGTTTTTGATATAGTTGTAATAGATACAATTGGTCCATTCCCAGAATCGAACATTGGTAACAAATACGCTTTAGCTTTAATGTTTGACCTAAATATTTAGTGACTATAGCCATACCGGTCAAATCAGGTCGAACAGTTGCACGTGCTATATTCGAAAATTTCATCCTCGCTTATGGAAAAATAAAAGTCATAAAATCTGATTTAGGTACAGAATTAAAGCATGGAGTTTTGTCAGAACTATGTAAATTTTTGGAAATCGAGATAAAATTTTCGACTAGTTATCATCATCAAACAGGAACAATAGAATTGAATCATAGAGTTTTTAATGAATATATCAGAGCATACATTGGTGAAAGCTTATATAATTGGGATACATATGTAGAGCACTTCACATTTTATCATAATACTTCACCAAACACTGTTTTCGATAATAAATTCACGCCTTCTGAGCTAGTTTTTGAAAAAGAAGGATCAATAATGAATGAAAAAAATATGAATCTAGAACCAATCTATAATATTGATAACTATAAAACAGAAATACAGAAAATACTAACATATTAGCTAGAACTCTAATAGAAAAACACAAAGAAAACAATAAAAGTTTTATTACAAACATGCTCAACCTATTGAATTAAAAATTGATGATAATGTTTTGTAGAAAGAAGAACCTTATGACAAATTTAAAAATATTTATGATGGCCCCTATATTGTAAAAAACATAAATGATGTTAATGTAACCATTTATAATAAGAAAAGAAATGAGGAATAAACTGTTCATAGGAACAGATTGAAGAAAATGTAAATTAGGTATGCATAAAGAATACTTAAATATTGTGATATGTCAAAAAAAAAAAATTATATATAAATGAATGAATTATTTATTAAGAGAGAAGAAATCCCTAGTAATGTATTTATTTTTAGTCTAGTTTTAAATTTAGTAATAAGATCATATTAGTGAAATAAAAAACATAATTATAAATTAATTTTTTTATTAACAAAAAGGGAGATATAGTGCCACCATTTTTACAGTGCCGTCACTG
>QOCX01002200.1:12432-24187 GCA_005959815.1 Sarcophaga bullata | reverse complement strand
GTTAAAGGTATTAACTTGTCAATAACAGCGCAATTTATTGTATATAAAATCCATTTGGTTGGAGACATTTTCTGACATTCAGCGCCATTAAATTAGTACCACACCAAGATGTGTTAAGTAGTTAATAATCATCTTGCATAAGTACTTGGTCCTCAATGTTGTTAAATAATAAAAATATTTTAACGTTGTCTGCATACATTAATGTGTTTAAGTTTTTGATAACAGAAGAGAGTATCGTTTATGAAAAGAGTAAATAGAGCGTCAAGATGACTACCCTCTGGTACAGCTGACAGTATATCAATAAAGTTCGACTGCATGTTCCTGTTTCTAAACGGTTTAGAAATAATTTTCGATTGTATATTGGACTTCAGATATCATATTACATCAACTGTTAGCAAGGCAACATGTATCCTGGGATTTATCAAACGATGGGCTAAAGAGTTTTCTAACCCTTATGTGACCAAACAATTATTTACCACTCTGGTTCGCCCAATTCTTGAATACGGATTTGTTAAATGGACCCTCAATACACTGTACATTCTGATAAAATCGAATCAGTTCAAAGACAGTTCTTATTACTTTGTCTTCGTGGGATCCTAATGTAATGTTACCTTCTTATGAAAAACGCCTAGCACTCATTAAATTACCATCTTTAAAAAGCCGTCGTATAATGCTAAATGCTGTCTTTCTCCTAAAGCTGATTAGTGGTGTTATCAACTCTCAATTTCTTCTGGAAAAACTTTACATAAGAGTACCTGTTCGTCCATTAAGATATTTTAATTTCATAAATATAAAATATTACACAATCAACTATTCGAACTTCGATCCATTTCGTAGAATCTGTAATTATTTTAATAATCTTTACCTTCATACAGATTTTAACACAAAAATTTTAATCGATTTTACAATTAAACTCACTTAATTAATAATCTTTGTGGGGGGTGTATCGGGAATTAAAATAAAAGGCCACGGCGCAAACATTCATTGTCGGACATCTCCTACAAACTAACGAGATATGAAAAAATATTCCTTCGGTGACTTCTTCTATGCGGATTTCTAGCAAAAGTTCTGAGAGCAAATAAAATTTTCATGAAAAGATTCTCAGAAATCTGTCGTTCGGAGTCGATTTTAAACCGTAAAAAATGAACCCACACACAACATATGTGGTGTATGTATGTATGTACGTCTTAATAGTTTCCTGTTATCATATTGCATGATGACGGGAACACTGTCTTGTTTGAATAATACATCATGTCGAGTTCTTTTATTTTATGTAGAAAAGTCTGTAATCATTCTGCTGATATTCTGTGAAGAAGGATTGGTTCAATTAATTATCCTGGCCAGGAATTGTCAACTCCTCGAAGTTCAACTGAAATGAGACGTTTACCTATGAACTCTGTTGAAGATTTTTCCAAGAAAAAAAATTACAATAGAATAAATAAAACATACAAACCAATCCACTAAAATGCATAGAACATCACAAAAAAATTCCAGAAAAACAAAAAAGAGTGTTAAAAAATTAAAACTTGACCATAATTTCCAATTATTTGAACAAATATTGAAATAATTTTAATTTAATTAATTTTACTGTCTTTTATTTAATTATTCTTTTAAATATTTATTGTTTTTACAAATTATTTCAAACCAGTTATGTTTGCCGTAGTCATTCCCAAAATAATTTCCATCGGTAGTTTTCTGGTTGCTTTTGGAGTATTACTATTTAATTTGGGCAATTCTTTTTCAAACTTTTGGAGCATATCATGATTTTTATTCAATTTATCACTGATTTGTTGTAAAAGCTTCGTTTGATTCTCCACAAATCTATTGAATTGAGTTTGTTGTTCAGTTAATTTCACTTCAAGATTTTGTAGACGATCAGAATTTTTTTCAAATTTCTGTTCAAATGTTTTGAACTTTTCATTAATTTCTGTTACGAACGTTGTCAATTCATCTAAACTTCCCGTTGATAAACCTCTAGAAGAGCCACAATTTCTGTTAATCTTATCTTGCTTCGATGTTATCTCTCTCAAGAGTAAGATTTCTTCTTCCTGAATATCTTCCAATTTTGTAATCAAACGACTTTCAAAGGCATTATATTTTCTGAACGTGGTATTAAACATTCCAGTAATGCGATCGCAAAGGCCGTCTTCTTCTTCAGCATTGTCATCCAATAAAATTTTTGATTGTACAGTGTTTAACGTATCTATTTGGGTATTAAATCTAAATTGTAACAAAAAAATGAAATTATTTTAAAATTTTAAAAAATTTTTAAAGAAATTCTTCTCACTTTTTCTTCAGAACTTCATTTGAAATTAACAGACGATCTACTCCTTCTTTTATTAAGATAACATCAGCGAATAACTGATTTCTTAGAGTTATTTCATCAGGCCTACTTTCTCCACTATTTAATTCATCAGCTTTTATAGCTATTAGTAACGTAATGAGGAAAACACATGCAATTCCGAATAAATTTAGTTTGAAATTCATTTTGATCTTCTTAACTTAATGCGCAAAATTTCTTTTTAAATGCTCACGGCTTTTCGACTAATCTGAGACTGTCAGTAATTGTCGGCAACAAATCGAATGTTTGAGAGTGTTTTGTTGAGAGTTTATATAAAGAACACTACAAGAAAAAAATCGGTATTCTCATTTTATAAACTCGTTTGTTGCAAAATCTGTATTCATACATACATACTTGGCCATTACTACCCTTCAGTCAGGATTACGGTCTAGATTTTCACACCACTTGTTTTATACGTGAGTAGCAGGACGTACAGTTTAAAGTCGACTCCGAACGGCAGGTTTCTTTGAGGAACTTTTCATGGCAATTTTATTTACTCACAGAGTTTTTGCCAGAAATATTTTGAGAGGAAGTCGCTGAAGAAATATTTTTTCATATTTCGTTTTTGATGTCTGATCGGGGATTCGAACTAAGGTCTTTCGACTAATAAGCCAACACACTACCTACTAGACTACACACTACCTACTAGACTACACACTTCCTACTAGACTACACACTAACTACTAGACTACTACCTACTAGACTACTACCTACTAGGCGACTACTGTATTCAAAATATTTAAAACGCATAAACGCTGTCAAGCAAGTAAATTTGGCATTTTCTTTTAATATTTTAGTTTCTCTATTTCATTAAGGTTTTAATGAGCGTAAGATGTTTTGTAGTAGTATTGTAGTACGTAGTGTATTGGCCTATTACAGTCTCTAGAGCTAATAATGAGTGACATCTCAAACACAACGAAATGTGAAACAATATTTCTTTCGACGACTTCCTCAGCACAGTCTTTTGGCAATTATGTCGTCTGGGTTTTTAAACTGTAGGTAGAAAGATAATTTGTCCGGCTTAGTATATATCTTTCAATAAATTAATAAAATTGCCCTAAAATGATTAAGGCTTAGAAAAGTTTATAAATTCTGGTCAAAGAAAACTTGTTGGCATCGAATATGGAAATTGACTTAGATGGAATACATACATACATAATTGGACCTATAACTCTTCAGTCAAAATTAAGACCTTGATTCTCACTAAAGTTGTGTGTGTTAACTTTATACATGAGTCTATAGTTAAAAATCTGCTCCGAAAGACATATTTTTTAAGAAACTTCATGGTATAGGTCAAAAATCCATTGAGAGGCAGTCACCGAAGAATTTTTTTCATATTTTGTTTTGCTGGAGACGTCTGAATTGGGGTTTGAAGTGTTTCCTCACGTATAATAAGCCGACTATTATACTGCGACGACATATTATAAGACACCAAATTAATAGGTATCGAATTAAAAGCCTTTAACAGAATGGCGTATATTATAGCAGCTAATTATGTCATAAGCTATCTAGTGCTCCTGTAGTTAACAAATTTATGCTCATTACTCTTTACGCTCATTACTCTTTAGGGTATGAGTATTTGCAATACAAAACGAAATTGATAAGAATTATTTGTGACTGATTTTTTCTTGTTTTTTTTTTATTGAATTCAAAGAAAAATCGTCTTTTGTTTTATAAATTTAATCTTCTCATAAATAAGTCTACAGTGGATTTCGTTTATATTCAATTCAATTCAAAATTGTTATTTACAACAACAACAAATACAAAAAATTGATGACGCATAAAGATCTACTATTGAAAAATAATTCAAATCTTGGGTGATCAATCTGTTTATAAATAGTCTTATCGATAGTTGCAAATAAAAAGAACACGATGGAGATTCGAAGATTCTATTTTTCTTTACCACGTGAGCATGCATCAGCAATAAATATGCGTAGTGAGGTTCGTCATTTCACCGCTAATAGATCGCTAAATCGGTATCATGGAATTTTTTAAAATTCCTGGTATGTGATAAGTCTGTTTCTGCCAAAAATGTTGTATTCAACTTTGATTCCCATTTTTAAATCAATGCGTATGACTGTGAATAACAGTCAGGTTAATTTCAAACGCTGAAATTAACGTTCAAAAAATTTAATAATAGCAGCACTAAAAGGGCTTAACGCAGCTAGTAAAATGCCAAGACAAAGCTAACCCTAATCTCAGCGAAACGAGATTGTGAGGCCCATTTTAATGATCAAGAGAAATTTTATTACATGTTTTAGAAAATTCAGTAAAAAAATTGATAATTATTAAATATTTCCATCTGTTGGTGACCAAAATATAAAATAGTAACGTTAACTTGCGACATAAGCCTCAGAGGATCGCATAAAGTTAAATATGAACCTTCGTATAAAGGTTCTAACAACAACAATTGCTATATTTGTTATTCCTCTGTTTATGGCCTTTGCAATAAGCAATAACAATTACTAGTTAATTGTTCTGTTGATCTTTGTAACGGAGATCTTCAAACTACGATTGCTTTCTTCACACGCAACGCGTCTTCACGCAAGATTGACTGAACTTCTACTCCTACTTTTCATGCTTTGTCTTGCCTTTTATGTAGCAACTTAAACAGTCTGATGAAGGTTCTAGAACGTTCGAGGCTGCGCCTTCTCGAAATCATAAATCATTTATTTAAGCTTTCTTGTTTGTTGTTAGTGTATCTTGTTTACGTTCGTCCTTGCACTGTTGTTGTTGCTTGTTGTTTACTTGTTTATCCTTCTTTCGTAATAGTAATGTTGTTGCTATATTTTTATTTATTTGTTAATCTAGTAAACAAGTCCGTTGGTTTGTTTTTGTAGCTTTTGTTTAACATTTTAATGTTAAACGATGTTACACCATTTCTATTTTCGTAATAATATATATTTTTCCTTTTTTTGACAGAATGAATCACATGATTGTAAGGCATCTTCTATATATAAAAATTTTAGAAAAATTAAAATTTTGGATTGGTATTGAACTATAAGTGAAAGAGTATGAAATGATATCCCATTCCTATGTATATTAAAGGAAATAAAATATATTTACTTACATTAGGGTTCGGTTCGACAAGCATTTTCATTGCTTTTGTATTCCAGCCTTAGATGCTTATGCTAGTAAGATTTGTAAGATTTTTACATTAGAGTTAAATGAATACATTCATTACTCTGTATATAAAGTGGACAGCAAAAGCCTTAGTACTCCAATATATTTCTACAATTTTATGAATTTTAACCAACAGTTTGTAAAAAAAACTTAAGGTTTTGTATTTATTTTATTAATTTATTTCTATTTTATTAGAAAAACAAACAACTTTTTAAGTTTTTCATAAAAACAAGAGCAAAAATAAGGAAAAGTTTCAGATGACTCCATAGGATACCCCACAGGAGAATCCTGAGTAAATTTAAAATTCAAAGGCCTAATATTTGAAAATATTATCCCTTGTATTTAGTTGAAATATCCTTAAAAGTCAGCACTCATTTAAACCTATTTGAATTGAATGCACAAGTTTTGTTTAGTGTTTTCTGGTGTCACCATGTAAAAGTTTTTCGGTTAACTTTTGTTTGAGCGATATAGTAACCGTTCTATTCATGATCTCCTATATATTTCTCTTGAAGTTATATCGTTGCCGTTGTGCAATAGTATTAAGCATGTGGGACTTTTTTTTGTTTGTAATATATTGGAGTCTAAGACTTTTGCTTGTCCACTGTATATTTAATTTATGTGCGATACATGGAATGTGATTGTTTTTAAATATTTCAAAAACCAAGATCTAAGATCTTTATTACATATTGATTTTACGACGATACCTCCGTTTTCTCTACACAAAAGTAATTTTATTCGCAAGCATTGAATTTACGAAAAACAAATATTTTTAATCAATTTAGCACACAATCAATTAAAATTCCGCAGCACTTCAACTTCCAAATTCGATGTATATGATGTTACGTAAAATTTCATTCATTATTGCCTATAAAATTAAAACAGAAATCGATTCTTAGTAAAAATTTCTTATCAAAAAATCTGATATGTCATACTACTCATATATAGGACTCCAAGCTACTCGGCTCTTATAGTTCGCATATCAATTTGTAATTGTATTGCAATACACACCAACATTTAAATAGATCTAATAAAGAGCCAACAATGAACCTTCGAAAATGTTTCTTAATTAATATGTCAGAAAACTCATATTCATATCGAAGTAAGCAATGATCTTTAAAAATTAAATTAAATTAACAAAGTCCGGATGCCTTACTGATTTCATTTATGTTCTTGTGGTTTCACTTTAATTGGGGGGGGATTTTTTTTTTTTTTTGGGTATCATAAAAATCCCTGTATTCAAAGTTATCAATAAATTAAATTCTTTTTTTAAGTGTGTGGTCAATAATTATAATAAAAAAATGTTTTTAATCTTCGCTTCCCAATAAAAAAAAAATATAAGAATTTCCATAGGCATTAAAAATTTTGTTGAATATTAACCAGTCTACTGGTAAGAAAGAAAACTATTAAAATGGTGCATACGAATGTTTGTCATGGCTTTTATTTAATATTAAGAAAAACAATTTTTACTTCTTTTATATTAAATGTACTGAATTTGGATTTTATGGTTAGAAGAACTAATGTCACCTAGCAACGCATATTTAACTAGTTTCACAAAAAAGAAAATCAAATGTTGGTATTCTGTTAGCCCCTGTTTGAGGTGGGACGTTTTTGAATTTTTAATCGAGACATCACAATAAGTTGATCACTCGATTGTTAACTATTATTGCATTACGTCCGCTGTAATCAAAATAGCAAGAATATATTTTAACTATTGCACTTATTAGATGATTCCGTGGAGTGATTATGACCACGGACAAAATGAATGGTTAAGAGAGATAGTGTCGAAGAAAAAGTTTTTTGCTGTATGTTGATTTTGTTTGGGGATAACTGGCCTGAAGGTTTGGGAGATATTAGAGAGTAGGAGTAAATATAGTTATGAAAGAGACATAGAGTGAGAACCCGCTATTTTGTGGATATTAACAACAACTCTTGTTGTATATAGATTATCGTAACAGAGGTACGCGTGTATATGAGCATCTACCTAGAAAATAAACTTGGTTTTGAAGTTTAAACAGTCTTTTTAATGTTCTCAAGAAAATTCAATATTTTCAGACGCACTCGATTCAGGTGGCGTCAACATAGTTTTATGGAAAAACCCTTGATATTAACAAACAACTCTGTTGTAAAATTAGTAAGAGGATGTCCGGAAAATCTCCAGAAAAAACTGCTATTAACAGTTTTTTTTCGAAGTTTTTTTAGCCTGTTTTCTCAATGTTTTTTCATGTGTAACTTGACGCGTCTTCAGATGTGACATATAGCTTCAAAGTATCTTTCTTTTTGAACACTGGTGCTTAAAATCTGTATTAAATATAATGAATTAATGAGATTATATTGCAAAATTTGCAGTAAAGTTGTTCTGAAAATCTTCCAATGCTTCTTATAACGTCCTTACCTGCTCTTTATTCTCATTCTTAAAAAATCTTACCAAAACGAAAAGCTACGAATAAATTATCTCTGTTGACCTGAAAATGATATGATGCCGTTGATGTAATGATTTTGGTTAAAAACAAAAGAAAACCGTGGTCAGAATGCAGGTCATTGTTCGTTATTTGTAGCTAAAATTTGCTTATAACTATCCATAGACGCTGCAAAAGTGTAGTTACCCCAAAGGGGAAAAGGGATTTCATTTAAAGTTCAAATACAATATTTAGTAGTTAAGGTTAAGCACTGCATTCAACATATTTGGCATTGAATATACTAGGTTTTGTATGTTTTCTGTTCATGTTGTGATCTAGCGACTACGTAACCGTTATTTCAAATTATTCTGTGAATACTTGCTTGAAGACAGGTCAGTTATTTGGGGAAGAGTAATAAACTTTTGAATATTTTCTTAGGCAATACACACCTTAGGGTCATTACCCTGTTTGAATAATATTCATCACGGATTCCTTGTTCTTTCACGTTTGAGTTGGAGTTGTTCTTTATTCCAAAATACCTACGCTGAGAGTTTTATACTATTACCACCATCTTTAACTGTTTTAAACAAGTTGTTTGGATTAAGCTCTTTATTTTTCTTTTTCCATACTAGACTACATCCGCTCGAGTTATCCGTGACTCGTCTAAGAAATTATCTTATTCCAAAACTCATTTGATGGCATTATGTTATGTGTGTTAATTTCCTATATGAAAGGAGAAACTTACCGTTTAAAGTCGTTTCCGAACAACTGATTTTTGAGAAAATTTTTCGGTGCAATTTTATTTACTCTCAGTGCAAGAAATTTGTTGAGAGGATATTGCCGAAGAAAAGTTTTTTCGTGTTTGTTGGGTATAATTGGCCTGAGTTTGGAACCGATCGTTGTTAAAAATGATTCCAAATACAGATTAATAATCGATTTATTTAAATAAAAAATAAATAACAAGCAAAAATTACATACTTTATTTGAATTGCAATCATAGAGTCCAGATAAATAAACTTTTTTCAAAATGTATAAACGAACAATATTTTGATTGTCAACAGTGTTATACTCTTATTGTTTAATACTAGGCTTTTATCTTAAATTAAATTAAATTAAATTAAAGACGAGTACAAACCTATAAACAAACAACAAATGCCTTTCACCTTCATTTTATGCTTGGCTACCTTAATTCACAGGATACATTTGTTACTCCTTTCGACCAATTTGAATAAGACCATGAGGATGATAAAGCACAGTTGAATATAAGAAATACGCTAGAAAACCAGTTAAGAAGATCAGAAAGTTTACGCCATTACAAATTATTCTCTCCGGTTTTTGTTTTCCCTTCTTTCAGCATTTTAGTAAGGAAAAAATAACAACAACAACCTAAGTTTTAGACCTGAAAAAATATTTGCAGAAAAGGATGGCTTAAATTGTTTTTCTATGTCTATGGAATCCAGGTTATTTTTGTTCTTGTGATTATTTTTCTTTTTCGCCACTTTGAAAGCTATTTGACGGAATTTGCATTTTGTTTTTTTGCGTAATTCTATGTGCAAATGGGTCGCAAAGATAAAATAAAACTTCCAAAACGGCAATATCCATTTCAACTGACGGCCTTATAGGCAGAGTAAAACAACATTACATATAACGAACCACTTGACAGCAGGTTCACAAGAAGAGTAATGGATGTATGCAATTCTGTATATCCTTAGCAGTACGAAACATCACAGAGAACAAATCAAATTATAAAAACGGAATACTTTCCCATAGTAACGTCCAAAACACATTTAAGTTGGCCTATAAGTTTTAAAGTCGTCGTAGTTTAGTTAGTAGTGTGTTGGCTTATTAGTCGTGAGGCCACGGTTCAAGCCCTGGCTTAGACATCTCGAACAGAACGAAATATCCGAGTTCCTCTCGATAGTTTTCCAGCAAAAACTCTGTGAAATTAAAATAAAATAAATCCCATGAAAAATTTATCAAAAATCTATTGTTCGAAGTCGATATCAAACAATAGATCCCCCCCACTCATGATTAACACACACACACACACGACGTGGGTAGTTTGAGAAGCTATGGTCTAATGACCTCTTCAGTTACAAGCCTTCGAAGAAACGTTCGTTTAAAAAATTCCAAATATTAGCATGAAATATAACTGCGAGGGATAGAATCAAGTCGATGCTTGTGCAAAATATTAACTGTGGAATATTTTTGTGGAATGAATAAGAAGACGATCCTTTACTATTCATTTTTTGTTTATCAGTGGATCAGAAAATTATATTTTTTAATTAAAAAAACTTGAAAAAAAAAGAAATTCAGTATGTGTTGATTTACCAATAACCTCTTTCATGATATTTATAATATTTATTGAACGTTTCTTGTTTTCCTCCTTTATTAAGAAGCACCATATTCACCTGCTACTGTAGAAAAGGAATTTTGAAAAAAAAAATCTTCTCTGCGTTCAATGTTTCATCCAACACGGGTAAATAATAACTGATAGTGGCTAGTAACAAATGCCATGTGCTGCAATTATTTATCGATGGACGTAAACACCGAGAATAAGAAATGAAAAATATTCAAATTTGACAATTTCTTAACGTGACCAAGAGGACACACATCCACGCACATTGTTTGCATGCCAAAATATTCTTTTGGCAGAGGAAAATACACAATCAGCCAACCAACTGTCTGTCTGAAAAACTGCATGAAATATATGTAACAGTGGTAGATGACCAGGAAGCTGTGGTATTGTAGTGGTATTGTATATGTACTTTGTTCACATTCCTGGCGGACGTTATATGCGTTAGTTCAACCATTTTCTTTTCAGCACTTATTTTTGACTTTCAACGTAAAATTTTGTCTTTCAACGTAAAATTTTAAAAATTCATTTAAGTTGGCCATCTTGAATATCTTCGTATGAATTCAAAGAATTTAAAATAACGGTCAGTAATTTTGTTGCCAGTAATTGTGTGTTTTTGTGTGTGGTTTTCATATAAACAGCCAAGCGTAAGAGTGCACCAATAGCCTCCGGTGGCCCAACATCTTCAGCTTTTTGCACAAATAGGACTCGAACATAAACAATATTCGTTAAAAAGAGCGTAAAATTGCATTCAGTTGCCTGGCGGCTGCTAAGTTCATGTCGCTTATTTTCAGCTATCAATTATACACCCAAAGAAATATTACAATAGGATTCGCTATTTTCCAAGGAGATTCACTAATAACAATGGGAAATGATCTCCATTTTTAGAGGAATATTTGTCAAGTTAAATACGCAGTCTTTAGGGATTTGGCACTGTTCATATTTCCTATATTTTCCACTGCACCACACAATCGCAACAAATATTTGCTTACACTTGAAAATATTACTAACAATTTTCCTTTGTCTTATCACATGCCTCTCACAGGTACACTCACATTTTTATCATTTTCTTTTTGTGCCGACGTCTGGTTATAAGTGCATTCATGTTAAAGACAACATTGCTGATTACCTAGTACAGGCCATCACAGTATAAGTTGACTTTACTACAGGCTTCTAATGCAGTGGTGGTTTTACATTTCTTACAGGCCCGGCTTACTGAAACTTGTTCTCAATTCAATCGATTGTAAAGATATTTGGTCGACTATGATGAGCAAAAATTTCTTGAAGTACACGAAAAATATTTGGATTTAAACTTCCATTTTCGTAAAAGTCTTCAACAGTTTTAACGCTCCGCTCAATTTTGTATCTCTCCATAACAGAGTTTTTAAAAAACTTATGTAAAGAAATTTCAAACTAAGTTGTGTAAAAAATGGCCTTTAAAGCGTGACTCAGAATTAACACCGTGTAAAGGCCACCTTTTGTTAATATTTAATTACAATTACAAATATCAGGGTGGGCCATCTATCGGTTTAAATATTA
>QOCX01002200.1:1248-12423 GCA_005959815.1 Sarcophaga bullata | reverse complement strand
TATTTCAAATCTGGCAATACTCATGTCATTCGATTCTGTCACAAAATTCTGAATATTATTTCCACTGACCGTAATGAAGCGATTTACAAGGTAGCAACATTGTAATTTATTGAAAATTTATTTCCAAAACAAAGATAATTATTCGGAAATTCCAAGAAAATGTCGTACAAAATTTGGTATCAGAGAAGTAGCAACAGTTCCCGATATACGCAAGTTCATGAAAGTTCGCCAAGACATGAGCGTGCTCTTACATGCGTACAATACGTGCAACCGAATATATCGAAACTGTGGCTGATAGTGTGCATAGAATCCATCAACATAACTTGGTCATTGACCTCAAGAATTGCATATTTCACGCGAAAACATCTCTGTAAGAACTAAAGCTTCGTTTTCGCTCCTCTAGATAGGCCAACGGGTACGATGATGTCGTATTTGTCTTATCAGATAAATCCAATTTTCATCATGGTGGCTACGTTAATAAACAAGATTTCCGTGTTTGGGGCCCAAAAAACCCATACGTGGTCTTACAGAGGCTAATGAACCCATTACGAGTGATTGTTTGTTGCAGCTTGTGGAGCGGAGGTCCACATTCCTTTGAAGAAGAACCCGGCGCAACCATTACGGTCAATGGCGACACATATTGCACCATGATAATCGATTTTTTTATACCCGCTTTCCATGGCATTGATGTGAACGCTGTTTAGTTTCAAAAGGACAGTACAACTTGCCACACATCTCATGCTATAATCCATTTATTGCGTCAAAGGTTTGATGGCTGTTTAATTAGTTGAAATGATGATATCAATTGGCCGTTAAAGAAGAGTATTCGAAGGCAAAGACTCGTAATGCCGTTGCCGAAATACGAGTCCATATACCGAATAACATACATACATACATACATAATTGGCCATTACAACCCTTCAGTCAGGTTTACGGCCTAGCTTCTCACACCACTAATGTTGTGTATGTTAATTTTATACAAGAGTGGCGGGACCTACAGTTTAAAGTCGACTCCGAACGACAGATCTTTGACAAACTTTACATGGCAATTTTATTTACTCTCAGAATTTTTGCCAGAAATCTGCTGAGAGCAAGCCGCCGAAGAAATATTTTTTTCATATTTCGTTTTTGATGTTTGACCGGGGATACGAACCCTGGCCTTTCGTCTACTAAGCCAACACACTACCCACTGGACTACGGCATCTTCTATATATACTGAATAAAGTGCATGTAAATTGGTCCGATCGACTGAGGTACTGTAAGGCCAGCCGCAGCAGCCATATGAATGAATCACATATGAATCACAACAAAAAAATAAATTTGGCAAAATGTCAAACCGTTTTAGTTTTATTGTGTTTTTAAAATAAAATTTTAAATGACCCACCCCATGTAATGTTAATTATGGTTAATCAAGTTCCTTGAAATCATTACAGACTATACTAAATCGATTTATAGTTTGCTGAATTAAACTATTGCTGTAAAATCGGTTTAAATCAACGAAACTAAAAAATATATTAAAAATTATTGCGTATTCCTATACCATAAATGTGAAGGATTTTACATAAACTTTGCTTAGGTATACCAAACCATACTTGCGTATAAAACAACATAATGCAGGAAAAGGATAAATTTAATGCATGAATGTTTTAATTCAAGTCAGATGTTATTGTTTGTAAGTATTCTTCAAAATTCTAAAATGATTTTTCAATTTTGCAAAATAAACGGAAATAATGAACTTTAGATTCCAAGTATTGAGTGAAATAAAGCAAAAAAAACTTCTTAAATATATTCGTAAAATATATACAAACACCGGCAAGCAAATGTTGTTGGATGTTCAGAAATTTTAATTTTAATTTTAATGAAAATTGTGTGACGCTTATTTTTAATATATTAGCAACCAATTGAATTAATTCTCATTAAATTAACATTTAAGTTTGAATTTTATTTATTATTTATATCATTACCAACTTAATTTTGCTTGCCACTGTATAGGCAAATAAATATATTTTGCATTTGAAAATCATAAGCATGAGAAAAGGTAATAAATTTCTGTAAAACTCAACTTGTTTGTTATTCACAGTCTTAAGGTTACTGACTTCTGTTTTGTTTTTTTCCACAAAATTGGTCTTTTAACATAACTTGGCAATTATTTAATATTTCTTTCTTCGTTTGCTTAAATCAACCAGCAATTGAATTCCACTTCCACTTTGGCTTTTAACAAGGACTTGAGCTTTTGAAAAATTTTAATTTTTTAAAAAGACACACAGAATTTATTAGTAAATGAAATGAAATATCGTTCATAAGGAAAAACATATAAAAACATACAACCATAAGCCAAATAATGCTTTTAAAATAAATAATACCAAGAAAAAGTTTGAAGAAGTTCATTGTAATTGCACCTAATTTGGGTATTTGTCTAAATCAATAAATGTGATGGCATGTGCTGTGGCTGCAGTTAAATCGGGAAAGGTTATTGGATTATTAATGGCTTTTGTGCCTTCTAGATGACGTCTCATGCCATACAAAATTCTTTGAATTGGCAATAATTTTGAGTAAACGTCTAGAATTATGACTCGTTGTTTCCAAATTTTTGGTTGTGATTTTCATTGGATTATTGTTTTAACGTGGTCGGTTTCAAGACCTACGCATAAGCCAAATTGAACGACCAGGGAATTGGACTTCACTGCACGCATTAGTTAACATCTAGCGGGTGCTAGAATGCCATCCAGGAGAGGCCACGAGGAGGCTGCGTGTTAACTTGAATACAGCAAGACAAGGGATCGTCCTGGTGGTCACGTTCATCACAGTCAGAAACTTTACCTTGTTTGCATGCATTTCATCCCTCCCTCTTCGGTCCAGTGCAAGTTGGCGACGATTTCCGCATCCAATACAACAGTGAGCTGTATGAGCTCCTCAACGACGTAGACGTTGTGTGCAGCGTATTAATATCCAGCGGCTGTGCTGGCTCGGCCATGTCGTTCGAATGGAGGAGGATGCTTCGACGAGACGGGTATGATGATGTAGGGATCTGCGGAAATCGCTGAAGAAGACGACTTTGTATCCGTTGGA
Source organism: Sarcophaga bullata (assembly GCA_005959815.1). NCBI lineage: Eukaryota > Metazoa > Arthropoda > Insecta > Diptera > Sarcophagidae > Sarcophaga > Sarcophaga bullata. The sequence continues at coordinate 9,354 of QOCX01002200.1, read as the reverse complement.
AGGACAAAATCGAAGAAGCCCTGTCAAAACCAAATGGCGAAGGCGCGTAATGAACAGAGGCGCCTAGAAGGATATGTTGTGGCAGGCTGAAATCCGTAAGTAAGTAAGTGTTTTCGGCTTTTTCGTAAAATCGCATCTTGTTGTGATTAGAGAGTTTAGTATACGCTTTGAAGAGAGCAATACCAGTAGTAACATAGCTACTAGTAGGCCCTTCTAAACTAAGAACACTTCACAGCAATACAACAACATATGGCATCTGCTTTCCAGTTAGAATGATGTACCTATTCATCTTTACTGACATACATACATAATACGTCATTGCAAATCTTTAGTCAGGAGGATTATGACCTAGTTTCTCATAGTTAGTAAACCTGTCTAATGAAACCCTGACTTTAAACCATATCTGTTAAGTAACGATTAAATCGTAATGATTAGTAATTTGATTACTTTTTCTGAATTGATGAATAATGATTACAATTCGATTATTTTGGATAGAATAGTTAATAATTGATTATTGATTACTGGGACTAGTGTAGTAATCAAAAAAACTAATCAAAAGTAATCCAAAAGTAATCAAATTGTTTTCAATGAATCTTTTTCATTTTTTCAATAATTGAAAATTCATGTCTTCCACAATATTAAAAATAATTCAAAAAAAAAAAAATCATTGCAGAAAAAGTCTGATTGTAAATCCGATGCAATGTGAAATAAATTGGTGAATAACTTAAGGAGCCATAGCCGTGTCTAGTGGTAGACGTAACGAATTAAGCAAAATTTTAATATTAACATAAAAAAATGCTATTGGCATCCATAAACGATTAAAAAATTTTAATTTCAACCATTGAACATATTCAACCATTTAATCTTGCTGTTAGGTTAGAAAAAACTGAAATCTTTGCATTTTTCAATATTAATTCGAAGTAAGACTCTTTTGACCAAACATTTTAAATAATTTATAAACGAAAACATGTGGATAACAATTTTAAATTTATTTTAAAACCGCTACTGTAAAGAAAGTTTTCGATAAATCCACATTGAGGTCATATATTGGTGATCTAATTCTTGCTGGGGGTTTATCGGTATATAAAATATTTCTGATCTTTTGTATACGCGAAGTGGTTATTATAAGAATTTTGTATTACAAAGGCAAACAAGAAGATTTGCATGGTTTGCTTGATGTAAGTTTTCGGCCTATTATGAGCGAGGGTAATTTTCACATGATAACAAGTGCTCTACNTAATAAGTGCTCTACGCTTTGATGATGTTATCAACAGAACACAACAGATCAGTAGTGACAAGTTCACTCCTATTCGTGAGTTATGGGGCAATTGGGAAGCACTGCTTTCTATGTTTTGTGTCATGAAAATGTCACTATTGATGAGCAGCTAATGAGTTTTAGAGGACGGCGTTTCTTTAGGCAGTATATGCCTGCAAAGCCAACCAAATATGAGCTTAAATTTTTGGTTGGCTATAGACTCCAAATCAGGATACACAACCCTTCCTTGGAAAACTAAAAGAAGCTAAGTTTGAAAAAATCTAGGAGAGCGTGTCGTGTTGGAGTTGTTAAAAGTATTGATAGGGCAAAATATTACAGTTGATAGCTTTTTTTCATCTTTTGAGTTGAGAAAAAACGAAATAATAAAACGTTTATCCCAGTCAAAAATTGCTTATGTTGAAAAAGAGTTCCTTTAGTATTCCACATTTGCTTTCAGTGAAATCTCAACACTTATTTCGTATACTGGCCACAAAAAATAAAGGTACTATATTGATGAGCACCCTGCGTAAGACAAATGAAATGGATTTTAGTCATCATAAGAAGGCACCTGAAACCGTTCATTGTTTGTGGTATCATTATTTTTCATTTCTGTAAAAATAATTTCTTTTATCTTAGGATACATTGATACTGCTGATTAAATGACTAGCTACAACAGCACTACAAGAAAAGTAAATAGATAGTCAAAAGTTGTGTTTTCAAATATCGTTGATATATCTACATTGAGGCCTTTATTTTATATTCAGAAATTGATTCTTAGTGGGCTGCAAATGCTTCAAATCGCAGAAGGCCTGAGTTTTTACGCCTATCAGAAGAATACATATTGAAAAGGACAGGCAACCTCAAACATCCATTTGTGGCAGATCTATTGACTCAACTATAATCGTAGTCATCAAATAGTGATGGCCATACATGATACACAAAAGTCAGCTCCTAGAAAATAGAGAATTTGCAATTGCTGTAAGTCCGAATGCAATAAATTTGTATGCAAATTGAAGCGAAAAAACATCTCAATATTCTTGCTGCGAAAAGAGCAGCAAGCCATAATTAGTTTTTCTTTTTTTTAAAATAAATTGCAAGGATAAACTAAGATTTCTAGATATTAATTTTGTTCTGTTCGATTTTATCCTAGATAGGCTCAAAACTAACTAAAACCGTTAAAATAATAAAAAAGACCTGAGCTGACTTTTTACGTTGATACGATAGGCCATTGCAAACTAAATAAAATTAAAAAAATTGACCAAACTGGTCCAAACCTAACTAAAGCACAAATATTTAAACTCTTGCAAAAATAAGGCAAAACAAAGCATCGAATAATAACCATGATGAATACGAACATTGAACCTTTTTTCCAATTAAAAATAAAAAACAACACAAGAATGAAAAGAAAATAGAGAAACTTTTAAATTTTTTTTAAATGTTTTAAAAATGCTCACTTAACTTTCTAATTTTATGCAAAGAAAACATAGAACATTTGTAACCAATTCAACAAAATAAAAATGATGAAGGAGAAGCATTATGCTATAATGACTGACAAAACTTTCTGCCTTGTTGCCTGTTGTTAGGAAGGCAAAGGTCGCCAAATATTATTTTACAAAATACGGGGAAAATTTTGTTGAAATAATGGAAGTAAAATTTTAAAATTAATGACATTTTATGGTTTCACACAAATTATTTAAAAATTATGTTTTTGCCTTATGAAATTCAAGAACGATTAGGGGCATAAATTAGTCCCTCAGTACAATCTTATGATGTACTATACTGAAAGGTATTATAAATCAATTCATTCAAAACCATATTTTATGCCGTAGCCGGGACTGTATTTACCCAAAAATTAGTTTTTTTGCACCATCGTATAATAAACATATGCCTACAATAATGAGCCGAATGTTGTTTCTCATCCCCCAGTCCTCCGTACCTTTGGAAGAAGAAACGTAATCACTGGACGGATTGATAGTGTGGTCTTTGTCTTCCTAGCCGTTCCTACATGTGGCTATCTACAACTCGTGGTGGTAGAACAGGCTTCCTGCTGGTACTCCCTTTGGGGACTTTTAGCCGAATTCCATAAAAGATATTGTGCTGTCAGATTGCTATTGGAAATCTTTGATAAATCTTGCATACTGAGATACAAAAATAAGAAATAATTGAAAAAGTTAGCGCATCTCCTACCTGGATGTAGTGCTTTTGGTTTGCCTGAAAGTTGAATTCTCTGAAGAGAAGTTTCTTTAAATATGTAAACATTGTATCGATGTCAAGGCTCTCAAACTTAATATGGGATTACGATGATTAGGGAATGTCTGCCTATTCTCTCAAAGCTTTTTCTTTTATTTTTCCATTTTATTTTTACTTTCTCTCTCTATATATCACATCTTTATTTTATTTCTTTATATTTCGCTTCTTCTAGGATGAATATAAAAATGATCTCCAGTTTTCCATCTTTAAACGTACCTACGGACCATTGTCAAGTCAGCAAAAATTTTTTGTAATTCCAGCTTCATTTAAATTAGAGTCTCTTTACGACAAGAGTAGAGCACTGACACGGGAGGTGTAATACAGTCTCTTTCTCCTCCTCAGGTCAACAGCTCCAGCGGAAGTTGTTTACCGAAATGCCGATTCTTTCGGCATTTATACCAAAAGGTCAGTGGCTCGTAAGTCCATAAATTAATTTAGGTAATCGAAATACTCATGCTCTGTAAAATGTAGAAAATTGTTAGCTTTGTACTGGCTCTGGCCAGCTAATCAGTATGATACGAGTTTTCTCTGAAAAATGCTCGATATGGACAAAAACGAACGTTCAAACTATCGTCGTTAAGAACTAAATCGCTGTCAGGATATCTGAGTAAATCAAAACATTTTTAGGAAAAATTCTGACAACCAACAAGCATTGCACCTCTTTCAAAATTGCAAAAAAAACTGCAGAGTTTTCAGGCAGCACTGCAGTTTTTTAAGACACCTCGATAAATACAGAAGAATCTTGGTACGCGAGAAACTTGGCATACATAAGGCTTGCAAAGAACCAGATATGACAAATTATTCAAAAAATTTTAAGAAGGAATTTCATTTATCGACGAGCAAAAGTTTCCACAGACCAGCAAAGAAAAAAGCTTGTATCGTTGTTAAGAAGAAGTTACAATTACAAATCCACAGAGAGATTTCAGAAATTATCAAATATTTATTCAACAAACTTAAGGGAAAGCTAAGCTAAATTCATGAGTAGAATAGTAATAGGCTCGACGGATTGTATATTGTACGTATATTGTATATTGTACGGACTGTATATTGTGGTAATAAATAGTGAAGTTTTCGCTATGCGAAGAGTGATCTTTATAGTGAAATGATATTCAAATGAAATTGACAGCGCAGTGTAATAAAATTTTCAATATTTGAATAAATTCTTTATTAATTTAAACATATAACAACGGATAAAAGTAAACAACCTCTGTTATTTCAAATTTAAATTTAAAATACAGTGAGTATAATACACTCGAAACAACTCCGTGAAATGGCCCGTTTGCTAGTAAATTGCATAACAGACCTACAACAATCATTAGCAGCAGCTTGACAAGACAACTTAAAGCGATCTGAGAATTTAAAATTCATTTTTCAATTTTAAAATTTCATTTTTTACCATTTGTGACTTGCTGAAATAAATACTTTTTATACTACTGTTGCATGTTTTGAATAATTTTTGTTATTATAAAACTCTTTAGTCGTCTCTGAAAATAAAATTTTCTTTCAGTTCATTTTTCATTCAGATGATACTTGTTGTTGTTAGTGTTACATATTTTCGTTTCATCATTATATGAAAAGTTATTAAAGAAATTTTTTTGTCTTATAATACGCATAGTTGTTGTCAAAAATACATAGAAAGTGAAGTATACTGCTAATAACATGTTTAGCTTCATAATCTTTATGGTATTGCCTTGTTTTAACTCATTTGCAATTTAAGAAATTAAACTGTGTATCAGAATGGAAGGCTGGTAAAACAATTCAATCAATCTATTCCAACAACGGATTTAATCCGTATTGCAACCAACCAAAAAATAGTTCAGATAAAGATGCTTATTTTCATTATGCAGCATGGAATAACAAAAATTCATTTCAACTTTCATTTTAACGAAATTGAAAAACACAAGTGCAAATTTTTTATGAAACGAACCGAGTTATACGATTTCGAAATTCTTTTTCTAAAGTAAATTAAAGACAATTTCAAACGAAAGGATATCACAGTATGGACCGTTTCTCCATCCAAATATTCTTTTGTCGAAGTTCGTTAAGTTGAAAAAACAAATTTAGTTCTGCAGTGCTCGCTTTTCTCAGAAGTAATTTGGCCGAAGGGAAAAAACCACACTTCAAAGTAACTGTAAGCTAATGCTACGGCTCTTCGTGTGTTAGTAGTAATTATCGGTGCTCCCGAAATATATAATAATCACGAGAGAATGTAATTCAAATCTAACTCTTATAATGGTTTCGCGGCACAGGAATATCGTTAGAGAGAAATAATGCTGATGGGTTGGTGTTAGCTGCTATGAAGCTCGTAATCCGAGCATGTTATAGAATTCTATAGGATTAACCGATTGCCTCATTAATTTGAATATTACAAGAAGGAAGGTACGTGCCAATATTGCAAGACTCTGCTGGACACAAATGATTAAGAGAAAACTGACTAAATCGCATTACAATTCATAGTGATTTCCCAAACCAGTGTACGGCTTTCCGAAAGACTCGGTATTTTACTCAACGTCTTCTGCAGAAGCTGTGGTTCTGAGGATGGAGGAAGAGGCTGTGTGTTCCCCCGCTCTTTTCATAAAAAAAATATGCAAATTTTTTAAGCTCTCCTTTCTGAGACATTGAAGCGAGCTCTCAAACATAAAGATTGCTGCAATAAAAAGATTTATTTTGACCTCAGTTTGATTTCCTCTACTGAATATTTGCTCCTCATGCTTAAAACTAGAATTGGCCTAAATACTGTCTTTCCTTTAAGAGAGGTCCACCACAACACCTAATCGAATTTAATCTTACCATAGGCTAAACACCTTCTCCTTACTAATAAGGTTTAAATTTTGGACATTGGTTCAGAAATGTTTGTGTAATCAATAATTTGCGCGTAAAGTCCAAAATAACAATTGTTGTCAAATAAAACAAGATTTGAGGGTTCGAGAAATATAAAAAAGTATTCTTGAATTCTACTCAACCTAGTGAACAACTTAGGCTATACGTCGCACCATGTTACTTATTTATTTACTACAATACAATTACAAATTGTATTTAATTATTACGACCGGTGTAGTGTAAGAGAGTAGAGTCTCTGCTGGGAGTTTGGGAATCGAACCCGCACTAGACTACCTGCACACCCAAACTATTTTTAGTTTTGCTACTTTAACACTATTTTTGTTTTCTAATTTCACATGCTGTTTGTAAATTGCCACACAGTACAAAAATAAGTCTTAAGGTGTAAAGGAAGGGCCAACTTGTTTCGAAGAAAAAAGGAAGGTATTATAAACCGCAGAGAGGTTGTTAAGGCGGTAAATAATATTTCCCAGTTACTTGCGAACTGAAGCATTTTATTACATATTGAATCTCAAAAACTTTACTCATATTCCCCAAACTCCCTAGAGATCATAAGCTGCTCTAAAGCTGGACAATGTAAAAGTTCCAAGCAGATAAAATTTAAATAAGCGTCAGTTTACTGTATTAATATAGCGTAGGATTACTTAATGAAGTTTGGCATATCGTATTACAAAAAAGATTTTGAATTTCAATTGCCAAACGAAACACTAAGAAACAAATGAATTTTTTGACAAGTTTTTTGGTAGCAATTAGATAGAAAGGTCTAACCAACAGTTAAGCAACATCATAATTTCAGATTTACCATCAAAACGATTAAGTTTAATAGCCGGAAAATTGTTATTGAAGAATGGATCTACTTCTAAGCTGTATACAATGAAATGCGTAGAAAAATTTACCATAAACCGTTCAAGCAAGTCAGAAATCCTAAGAACACTGCATAGCCTGTGGATTAACGTTTAGACGAAAAAAACATAAAAATGACTGGCTTACTCTTCCAATTTCAATCAAATTTAGAACTTGTAGACTGAAGTTGAAATGAGAATGGAAGCTAAAAATCGCAAAAATGTTGTCAAATTGAGCAAAACGCTGAAATGTATTGAAGGACTATTCCTCGATTTCTCTGTCGGCACATAGTCAGGTATTTGCTAAACAATGTGAAATCTTATTAAAAATATTGCAATAAAAATGAAAAAAGTATTCATGCATACATACATGATTGGTCATTATTACGAGTCAGTCAGTCAGGATTACGATATTGCTTTTCATATCCCTTATGTTGTGTGTGTTAATTTTATAACTGAGTGACGGGACCTATAATTTAAGGTCGACTTCTGAATGACAGATTTTAGTGAAACTTTTAAATTGTAGTATTATTTACTTTCAGAGTTTTTGCTAGAAGACTGCTGAGTTATGTTCGAAATTTTTAAGCTAGAGGTTAAACTATGGTTTCTCGTCAAATAAGCCAACATACTACATATTAGACAAGGGCGAATCTTTGCCTAATACAGTGGTTATCGATATTCTGGTAGGAGACTATAAACCAGTGATTGGTAACCTAATAGGCCGAAAATCTTCGGGTCTTTAGTACAGGAACATCAAGAATGTTGAATTTTTATAAAAAAGAAAGTAAAAATGCATTCAGTTGCTTGCCAGCTTCTAAAGAAGAAGGATCATGTCGATTTTTTTTATAATTTCATCTATAGACTCAAAGAAATATCACTAATGCCAATGAGGAATTATCTCGATTTTTGAAGGAATAAGGG
>QOCX01002199.1:0-24193 GCA_005959815.1 Sarcophaga bullata | reverse complement strand
CTTTTGGTAGAGCTCTGCTCCTCAACGACCATTACTTCAAGTGTATTTCCTCCTTCTTCTTCTCTACAACGTTTGTCACTCAATAACAACATCACATCGCAAATGTTATCATGCATATCGGATGATATACAATAGTAATCTACGTCTCAAGCCTAAGTCGTGACATCTAATCTAAGAAATACAGAAAAACGTTACTCCCAACACACAACACTATCATAAATTGAATACGTTATGATAGTGTTAAATCCATTAGTGTGTGTCGCGCAAGGAACCATAGTGAGATATTTAAAATCTCGATTTTTCCACACGAGAGAAGCACTAGAACTATTATAAGTCTGCTCCGATATAACCAGACCTATTAACTTCAAGTGTATTTCTCCTTCTTCTTCTTACAACGTTTTGTCACTCAAACTAACAACCCATCATATCGCGAAAATGTTAGGCCTACATTATGTCATACTCCTCAGGGATATTGACCCAGATAAATCTGCAGCGAAGTGAAGTAAGTCACATCTTACGCACGAAGAAAGAGCCTAAGTCGTTGACATCAATCAAATAGTATTTAGATCAGCAACACAAAGAGATACGATAAATATCCGGAACAACAGGACCATTTTTTTTTGACACGAATCTTATTATCTAAAGGACTGCTGACCAATACACGAGCGTGCCAATATCACTAATAAGCGGCAACATGAACGATGTGGGAAGCTATAATCATTAGCACCCACCTGGACACTAGCAAAAAATACAGCTTTGAAGGAGTTTATGCAAAAAATTTATCTTATTTTTGTCTGCTCTTCACATAAAAATGATATTCTACCCACGCCACGACACTAGTTGGCAAGTCAGAATTTTTCATATATCATTTTTTGGCTTATTCAGAAAGATCCTATTATCTAATTAGAAAAACGGAACACTAGTCTTTCAAGATAGTCTTTTTGCCCCATAAGAAATCCCCCTCACACAAACTTTCATAGTCATAATATTATGATAAGCCATTAATAACAAAAAATATATCCCTGCCGCTCTTATTGGTGCAATCAGATAAATGTTAAAGCATACAACATAATTAGTGAGTATCCGTGACAAAGGGCTCAATGAGGTTGTGGGTCACTATACAACTACAACTCAGTAGACTATCCCACAAAGTCTCTTTCAGAGGAATACCGATTCCAATATAAAAGTATAATGACGAAGAAAATTATCTCACAGAAGTGGTAATAACACACAACGCTTAGTAATGTTGGCACATCTTAGTCTACTGAACAACGACATATGCAAAATTCATTGACTCTGAAAGAGACTTATGTAATTAGGTAATCAAGCTTGTGCGCCCGTGTCCATGGCACAATTGTCTAATGAGCCAAGTAAAATACAATATTTATATTATCAATCTTGAGACCACGAAAGATATTTCACCAAGCCATCCATAATATGCTCATCTTGGACCACCTAGAGCGATATTCTAGCGTTCATTTTCCAAAAGCTTCCTAACACTATTATCTTTTCTTTCGGAATTACTTATCCAAAAAGTACACTCTTCTAGTGTTGTAAACATTTCCTAAAACTAATATGTTCACAAAGTTACAAAATTTCTGTAGCATTTCGGATGACGTTCATAATGGAGAATTAGTTAGAGGGACTATGGTCAGTAAAACTAAACCCATGATGAAATTTGAATTCAATGGAATTCCAATAAAACAAACCAAACAATACTTTTATCTTATCAAAAAAGAAACAATAACTCACGTGCCCATAATAATTAATCCTAAAACTAATGTAATTGATTTTATCTGACACTTCAAGCAAAGTACCTTTAAAATGTTTCAAATGTCAGTATAAAATTAATCTAATTTTGAACTTACTTATATACTCAAGCATAATATATATTTAAATCGCCTTAATGGTAAACGTAATAGTTACAGATGAACTTGACTTCAATTATGACATATTCAACGTGTATTTTATGTCATGATTGTATCAATCAGAAATATAGGAGCTACGAGTAAAAGGTCTACCAAAGGTTATACCTTTGACAGTTGATAACGGCCATTATGTTGAGGCTAGAATGGTCAATTTATTTTTCATTTATTCCCTTCAGTCAGAATTACGACCTAGCTTCTCACACCACTTATGTATGTTGTGTGTGTTAATTTTATACATGAGCTGCGGGTCTAACAGTATAAAGTCGACTCCGAGCGACAGATTTTTGACAAACTTTTCATGTGGCAAATTTATTTACTCTTAGAGTTTTTGCCAGCAATCTGCTGAAATGAAGTCACTGAAGAAAGGTTTTTTTCGTATTTTATTTTGTTGGCGATGTCTCAATTGGAGTTTGATTACGACGACTTCTTTACTTTATTCAATCTTTTTTTTTTTGCCAAATTACAATGGACGGCAATAGGCAATGACATGTATTCGATCCGGAGCAGTTGGTAATTGACCTTAATTTTCATTAAAAACTTATGAATTATCGAACTTGGAACGATACACGTCCACATGAGATCCCAGAGTGTGGGATCTCTTGATTCATATTCCTTTGAGAACGACGTTGGCCAGGCCATAGTGGTTAAATGCACTATAATATGTTGGGATACCAACGATATTTGTGCGTGTTGCACTGCACATTGCACATTTGGATACTGTACACAAGCGATTTGAGGACATGGTCATCTCACGTAGAGGTGATGTGGACTGGACATAAAGATCGTGCGATTTCATAGCGTTAGACTTTTTTTGTGGGGTTTTACTAAGCCGCAGTGGTATGTGTATAAGCAACAAATCACAACAGTAGTTAAAAGCAACCTAACTGAAGTCAACGGTCAGTTTCAATCATAAAACTTTAACTTTTCAAAATCGTCCCTCCAGAGAAGCCATGGCGAACACCTGAATGATATTACATTCCTCATATAATGGCATTAATAGCTCTTTCAAATGAATAGCATATTTCGATAAGATTGTTTACACACTTTTTATAAGATTGGAAGCGATTAATGAAAGACCCGATATATGTACTTATTCTCATTCGAAAGCTCCTGGTATTATTTCGGGGATAAATTTCATTATTGAAGTGCTTTTATTCTAATTTGTAGATTGACCGCTTTGTTTTAACAAATGTAGCGAGTTTACACAATCTGTACGTTTGGACGAATGGGGCACATCTTCTCGTGATATAATCTACCGATAATTTTCTGGTAGGAGTTTCGATTCAATGCCCTGATGTGGCATATTAATTTCATGACATAAAAATAACATGAAATCGCTGTGGTCTAGAAGGTAGTGTATTGGCCTATTAGACAGCAAAACGAAAGATAAAAAAATATTTCAACGGCGACTTCCCCTCAACGACTTCNCGCTGTGGTCTAGAAGGAAGTGTATTGGAAGTTGGTAACTTTCCCAAAAATCTGTCGTTTGGAGTCGAATTTAAACTGTAGGTCCCGCCACTCATACCACTAGCAATAATATGGATTCCTGTGTACTTGTTTAGGTGGATTTTTTATAAACATTTCTGGTAGTAATATGCCTGTCGATCGAAATTATTTTTTTTTTTTTAAATATTGAGTCCTATAAGGGCTAGAAAGCAAGCATATGTTGTCTGGGAAGAAAATAAGAAATTAAAAAAATTAATTAAAAAATTTGTTGTTATTTATCAATTCAAACGTTTCTTGTCATTATACTCGATGCATTAATGCATTTGTAACTCAATGTTATGTTATGGTTTTAGGAAACGATAGTAATTCTATTCGAGGAAATACTACTTTAAGTTAAGTTGATAATATTTGAAGTGATTTTTGCAGAAATGTCAACATTTCTTAACAGAAATATTGTCTTATAAGCGTTTTAAATAATTTATTTGTTGAACATTTTTTATTGTTTAATTAACCGCTTGGCGTGCAAATAAAAATTTGAATTTTGCAAAGCGAAAGAATATGAATCATGCATGTACATGCAGGTTTACAAATTGATTATTTGATTTCAAAATTCACAAAAAAATAAAAGAAATCTGAATCGATAAATGGCATTTAAAATACTTTAAATCTACGTTTCAACGTATGCCAAAGGGTTAAGCATTACTGAAATGTCTTCTGACTAAACCTATAAGGATTTAATTCCATTGACTTTATAAATATTTTTTTCATATTCTTGATAACAATTGTTAAACAAATAATTGAAATACTTTTAATAACATTTAAATCACAATTTAATAAGAAATTCAGTGATAGCACAATGGGTCTTATTTGACCAAAGTACACATATTTGTTACCAATTAATAAAATTATTTTACAATCATATTGTGATTTTTCTGGGGGTTTAAAGACCGATTAAAATTATTTAAAAAAAAAAGTATTTTATTTCTCATAAAGTGGCATTTTTTTTTTCTTTCATTCAATTTGTAATTTCTTATCTTTTGTAATAAAAATCTTATCAAACAANTTCAGTTTGTAATTTCTTATCTTTTGTAATAAAAATCTTATCAAACAATAACTACTTCATTGGTGGCAATTGTTGATAACAGTCATACCGTATTGTAAATATCTTTCATTATAAATTCGAATACTTACAATTAATTCAATCAAATTTCAATCAAATTTTCTAATCTTCATCATGATCATCATTAACGTTAACATTTTCTTTGAATTTCAACTCACAATATGAAGTGAGATTTGGTAATATGGATTCAATTCCTAACTATGTTCATAGTATAAGGTACAGAAAATTGAAAAAGTCTACTAAAACTATATGTACATACGTACATATAAGGTTTACAGTGTTTAAAAAATTTTTTCTTAAATTTTTCGAAAAACTTTTCTCTTCAAAGCATCAAATTTCAATAAATTTTAATACGAGCATCATAAACTATTCATTACCGATTTTAAAAAAAACCACATGCAGCTATGATTACGATAACACTGATCATTACGTACGTAATCCAATTTTAATTGTATTTCATTCCTTTTTAGTTGGTAGATGGCACCTACACCTGCTTAAATATTGTTTTATGTCATTGATGTATGCATCAAGCAAAAATTATTTGATTTGGTTGTGCACAACACAAGTTTTTTCACTATGAGGAATCTTTCAAGCTTTAGAAAAAAGAGCATTGCGAAGATAAATGCTTGTACAAGTGATCGTTTGCTTGTGGAATAAAAGCATACTCATTGCTCTATCGAAAACACCGTTTGCTTCCGCGTATTCGAAATGATAACTTGACATCAAAGATAAAAGACACGAACATTGTGGCAAAAGTTTGAAATCATAATTACTTTCTAAATTTAACTATATGGCATCACAACCCTTTAGTTTTGGGTATCAACGGACTATGCTGGAAGCCGAAGCGTGGTGTGGTGTGTGTGTGATTTGGTGCGCGGATGACGCGCCGGTTGTTACCCCCTACTATTTCATATTGAAACTCTGCTTTTGAGAATATTCTTGCAATGTGTGGAGAGGAGCGCCATAATGTTTTGTGTCAGTTGGTGTTTTTAGAAGACAAAGTTTTGAACAAGGTTAACATGGCAACGGTGAACGGTCCTTGTCGTATTATCGCAAAATAGTAGGATTTAGAGGACCTGTTTATTCAACCTTACGTTGGTGTGGGGAAAATGTGGTATGTATGCACAACATAAGCTGCAATGACAAGAAAACTGCAAGTCGTATTGGAATATTTCATTGTGCTTGCTGTTTCAATGTGATGATGATACAGTTTGTATCGTCATACTGCGATCGAAATTTTCGAACTGTCAACTATCTTCGACCGGACTATACTCGATTGAGTTCAAGCCTGACTATATCCGCAACCTTTCATGCCCGCCCAGATTGCCTTTTGCAATCGTGTCATTGTTTTCACCATACTTCCACTTTCTGTCTATTCTACTACAGATAACTTCCCGATATTCTGGTGCAAACCATATCGATTGTTAGATTTTTGACATCAAACGGGAGTCATTTTGTGTGTTCTTCGATAGAAGATTGGCTTCTCACAATGATGGACGATTGCTGTGTTTTCCCTTTCCACAATCTAATTGCGAACTAGGTTAATTGAATTGCAGTTAAACTAATGGTTTGAAATAATTTATTAATCATCAACACCGGTATATGCTAAGCGAGTCTGTATCCTCGTCATGAATAACAAAAAATACAGCAGGAGAGCGATAAATACTCATGCCTACCAATCTATCGGATTTAATTGGAAAAACTAATTTGTAAACGGATTTAGTCGTCGTAGTCTAGTAGGTTAGTGTATTGGCCTTTAGACGTGGAGGCCACGGTTCAAAACCCAGGTCGCTTATCGCTCCATCAAAGAAATACAAAAGAAATATTTCTTCGGCCATCCTCGCAATATGATTTCGGAACTCTGAGGAATAATAAAAATTGCCATGAAAAAGTTTTCAAAAATCTCCGTTAGGGCGGCACTTTAAATTTAGGTTGCTGTACTATTTTAATTACACGCACATAAGTGCTGTAGAATGCTAGGTTCGTTATTTGCTGATGGTTGTAGAATGTCATTGAAGTGTGGTATTCGCAATGAAGTAATGCTAATAGCACGGCCTCAAAGACGGTACGGTTTACGTGAAGTGAACGTCATCTCTGTAACAAGAAATTAAGGGTTCTGGATGATACAATATTTTACCGTTATTAATCTATTAAATTTGAATCATCATATATTTTAAATGAAAACTAACGAATTAACCTTCACGGGATATTATCATCCTCGGTGATCTTCAAATAATTCAAAGCCTTGTGTGTGGTCTACTCACTTGCTAAATCGTAATGGACTGCTAAATTAACGTCGTATTAATCGTATTCATTTTCTTTCAAATGAGAACGCTTTTGGTATCAACTTCAATTTATTTTGTTTTGTTCGCTGTTTTCTTTTGTTAAAAAGAAAAAGCATCAAAATGTTTACAATAAATTACAAAAAGAAACTTTTTAACAAATGAAATGAAATGAAATGAAATGCCACATCAACGGCTTGTATGACATCCAAAGGAGGGAAGGAAAAACAAAAAAAAAAACAAAAACAAGGGGCTCTTTACGCAAAGTGGTAAATTTGTTTAACAAACGTATGAACAACACAATTAAATGTCTTTCCGTTTAGTTATGTTGAGGTTTTGCAACAAACGTTCCGTAATTTATCTTTCAACAATCAAGCAATCAATGTATTTGCATGGAGTGAGTGACAAACTCATGTATTTTTATCTGTAAATGTTGTTGTTGTTTTTTTTTAACACACAATATTATGGACAATCCACAGACTACTAAACAACACTTTTCATTCCATTTGTCAACAGGAAAAAAGGAAAATGAACATGATGTAGAAATTGTTTAGCCTGAATCGAGATCAATTGTTACGTAAAATTAACGTGGGGTGAGCCACATTAAGTAACATCAAGTTTGTTTGACTCATTTGTACCCTATGAGATCTTTTGTTCAGTAACATCTTGAGAGCATATCGGCTTCCATTAAAGCATGTTTGGTTTGTTTCCATTTCTTATCTATTTTTTGGTTGTTCCAGCGAAACAAGGAAGTTGTCTTCTGCAGAAGTCCTATCATAATTGAGACCATCATTTATAGTTGCTTGACAAAACTACTTCGAGTATTGATCGTATTCGGTTGTGAGTCTTTGGGTGGCAGCATTTACCTGGGGGCCCTTCTTTTTTTCTACTCGCCCCCTTGCGGTTTTTAGATGTTTATATTGGAGGGTAGCTGAACACTTATTTGGAATTCTAAAACATAATGAACAATTTTTTTCCCTCTGATTTGGCTTCCAACCTGGTTTTTATCTCTTTGGGTATTCCGATCCGGGTCAAGGGACGGTCTTCAAGACATTTTGTGTTTTCAGGGAGGCCAGAAATATTCTCACAAATTTACATGAAGCCTCTGTTCGCTAAATGCATTAATATAATAAACTATTCAGAAATGAGCCCTTACTCTGGCTGCTGGTTTTTAAATCACAACCTTAACTAAAAAATTAATTTTGTTCAAGCGGTAGCATGGACTTTAATGGGTCCATGATGTAAACCTGTGAAGCCTTATGTTATTAATGTTTACCTAAAAATCTAAAGGGGATGCAAAACATTTTGGCTCGGCACTTTTTTCCTCCAGGTTTATATGAATTTATACCACTGGAGGCTTTTTTCACGGTTCACAAAATATTTAGAGTTGAATCTTCCTACGGGTTGAGTCTCATGTCTACGTCCATGTTCTGATACCCGCCATTGTAATGACGATGGTTAAAAGTTCATCGACAGGTATATTTTTCGATGTGATGGTATTTGGAACTTTTTAGAGCGGCTTGGACGGTTTCTTTAAACGGAAAACGCTAATATGGACATGGGCGGTTTGGATCCTTTTTGGGTCTATTTTTAAAATTCAGATCATTAATCTTCTTCTTCTGTTCAACCAATCTGATTGAAATTATAGATTAACTCGCACTATCTTAGTATAACCTGACGCTTGCAAAAGGAACTTTTCTCTGTGCCATCATGTCATTCACTATGCATCGATCGGTCCACAAAAATGTATACAAGACTCTTAAACTTTTTAATCTCAAAACCCTGTATTCTTTTTTAATTTATTGCCTAGCGGTTGGCACTATCGATTGACATCTTTGATAAATAAATTTTAAACGGACTCTTGGAGGAGCTGTGTGGTGCAGATTTGGGTCAATTTTCGCTAGCCTTAATCAGCGGACATACTTGGTTTTGAGGCAAGACCTATGTAAAGTAATAATACAGGAGCGGGTTTGCACAATTTGACTCAAAGATAAGTTTTTATGCTTTTTGTGTGCTTATCTCTTTTCGCTGCTCATTCTTTATAGATCGTTATTCGTATTTTCACGTTGTTTTACCTGTAGAAACTGTCCCGGTTGCACAGAAGATTTTACCTGGATCGTCTATGAAAGTGTCTTATCTTTTGCCTTTAGTGGGTGCTATGCATACTGGTGCTTATACAGTCTACGGATTCACAACCATAGAAGGCGTACGAGTTTTTTTTGATGGCCTCTAGAAATAATTTACAGTGTCTTGTCAATGGCCAGTTTCTTAGCTGCCTTCATCTGTCCGCACTGAGTAGGAGTGGTTCTAATTCTGAGCTGGTCCGTTTGCAGATCAAGCATTATTCATCCTCCATATTGTCACTGAAGGCGCTCTTTTTTTTTTTTTGCTTTCACAATGACAAGCCGTTTGTTTACAACCAATAACGCATATCCCGCGATCCATGCACCGTCATAGAGTGTACAGCACGTGTTATCTGATTATCTCTGAGACAATTTGTCAGACCCTTAATATAACATAACAAAATTGGTAATTACAACCCTTCAGTCAGAATTACGACCTAGCTTTTCACATCACATATTTTGCGTGTGTTAATTTTATACATGAGTAACGGGACCTACAACATGGCAATTTTTTGGCTCACAGAGGTCTTGCCAGAAATCTGCTGATTGGAAGTAGCCGAAGAAATATTTTTTCATGTTTCGCTTTGATGTCTGACCGTGGCCTCATGTCTAATTAGCCAACACACTACCTAATTGTCTACGGCGACTTAAAACCCGTTCTTATCTCTTATTGGTTAATTAGTTACTCCTGTAGCGGAGAGTGCCGAGAAGTATTGGTCAGATAGGTTGTGCAACCATTCACACTCAAGCACCATTTCGTATTTATTGAAAGCAGCTGCATTTGTCATTACGTGGTAGCTATCACATGCCGATGTAAGTTATCAAGTGCTATGCTGTGCTGTAATCCATCAATAATCTCTAGAAATTTTGAATTTTAAAAGCTAAAATTCTTCAACGTATCCAAACAATCTGTATAGGTAAGCCATTGATCTCTCGAGAGGGTATGACATCACCATAGAAAAACTGGCACTCAAGGAGCAAAGTGGGTCATCATAACACTCTATACGATCATTTTCATTATAATAATGAGTATCACTTCTACTCGATGACATATAAACAAATGACAAAGAAAATATAAAATTTTCATAAATGTTATGCATTTTATAGGGTATTCCCCAAGATATTACATTTGAATAGTTTAGGATATTAGGAGACAAACAAATGAATATTTAAGAAGAAAAAAGAAAGTCGAACATAACAACGCACTCATTCAATATGATGAACAAAAATACCGAAAGCCATAGATCGCAGCATCCATATAAAGACAAAAACAATTAAGACTTTTGGAGATAAATTGTAACAATTTTATAACATGACACGTCTTGACAAACACACACACACATATATACATACACATACACACACACTTAGTGAAAACTAAACAAATTAAAGCTTTCCGAGTTTTACAAATTCAAAATTTCTATTATTTTTATCAAAGAGTTTATAGAGTACCCTTTCCTATTCTTTCCTTTCTATTTTTTTTATTCATTCAGACTTTCGTCCACTTTATTTTGGCCAAAACAAACAAAGACTTTAGCCAAGCTTGTGATTAATGCTGTCATGAGTTTGTTGGGAACTTGTTACTTATTTAGGTTTTACAGTTGTTGTATTTGTATAAAGCTATTGAACGTACCACACAACCAAACAAAGGGTCTTTCATTAAGCGTTGCCAATTACTCAATTTTAATTAAACAAAGTGTGTGTGAAATATAATCGCAATTTTTATATTCGTTTTGATGCCGTTATGTGTGGAACATAGCATCGTAAATGACCTCCACGGCTTTTCTAAGTAGAATGGAGTGATTTTTGGGCTGAATTTGATCGAAAAAATAACACACAAGCCACCACGAGGCTCAACGCGGTGTTACAATAGGCACGATTCCCATGCCAAGTGGTCACATCATCTCGTCAAATCCCCTCATGTCCTCAATATTCAATTCGTGGATAAACTTGTGCGACACGTAATCACTGTCACCGTTCCCAAGTATGCTTGGGTGTTCAAAGTCAATCAATTCAGACAAAAAGGAAGTAGGGTTTCAATCGACTTGTAACGGTGGAAAGCTGTACTCAACAAAGAGGGAAGATAGAGGCAAAACGTATTTCTTAAAATCCAAAGGGGTTTGAGGCAATCAATGTTAACAATACAGGAGAAGTTGGAGTCATACGTATACATTAGCAACCCTTTATTCAGGACGTCGGTACCACCGTATTTCACTAGTTTCTCACTCCACTTATGTTGTGTGTATGTGTTAATTTTATAAATGAGTAGCGGCACCAACAGTTTAAAGCCGATTCCGAACGACAGATTTGTTTGACATTTTTCATTGCAATTTTATTTACTCTCAGAGCTTTTGTCAGAAATCGGCTGAGAAGTCCGTGAAAAATAATTCTTTCATATGTCGATTAGCTGGAGATGTCTGAGCTGGGGTCTCAACCGAGGTCTTACGTCTAAAAAGTCAGCACACTGCCAACTACACTAAGGCGACTTTTTGAGCCATGAAGTACCCAGTACGCTGAAGTTAGAAACAGCCTTCCGACCGCATAGTTTTAAACTCAAACTATACTTCTTCAGAATCTGATCGCTTTGCATTTTCAACCAAACTGTGCTTTTTTGTTGAGATGATTGAACAATATTCGAGGTCTTGTAATATGGACGTCTCAAATTTAACAATTTCGTTCTTCACCGTACTCAATTATGCATAGAGGGGCCGAGGATATTATTTCAAATGAATTCAGAGACCATACAGCGAACTCAAGTTGTGCCTTCAGTTCCTGAGTCAGCTTTGCCACGGTTTGCAAGGGCTAATCATGGCTCAAAATTTTCATTCAGTTCCTCATGGCCAGTGGCAATAGTATTACCGGTCAATCGTTTACTGAACCAGTGAGCTCGGATTTATTTTTCTTAAGAGGACGATTATGGCGGTCGTATATTGGGCAGAGAGAGTGGCACGTTGTCCGAATAGAAGACCCATTTTGATCAAACAATTTTATTATTTATTTGCTCGGTGTTGTTGAATGTTATATCCATTCATGATAATTTAGCAAAACGGACTGAGTGAATGACAAATATTTCGACAAGTATTGTCACGCCAATAGGTGGCTGTTGATAAAACAGCCAAAAATTCGAATCAATTTGTTAAAAGACCCAATATTGTACGAAAAACAAGAAAATCTTGAAAACAATTTCAAATCAACAACATCCGGTGTTAAGGCTTTTAGTCAATAATTATTGACTACAACTACAATAAAAAACACAATAAATTAAGGTGGCCAATATTTAAAAAAATTAAATTTTTTTTTGTTTTTGTTTTACAGTTTATAAGTCTGCTCTAAAAAAAAACAAACATTTCAAAATTTTATAAAATAATATTGCCAAAAGTGAAGCATGGATTTAATATTCAAATAATCTTATAGCGTTTATGAATGAACGAAACAGCGATGAATGAAATAGGTGTTGAATGAATGAATGGATGATTGAGTGAATGAATTCTAACAAGTTTAACAACATTTTTTGACTTGCCAACGTATACATTAAATTGACAATAAAAAAACTAAACTAAATATAGCAATATTTTCAAAGATTTTTCTTTAAATTCATTCAAATATACGAAAAAAAAAGCTTATGAATGAAGCAATATTCGCTAAGAAATGAATGGCAATACAACGCGTATGAATGAAGCAAATATTATCTAAGAAATGAATACACTGAAAGAAAAAGTATTCCTATGGATTCTTTGAATTCTGTGTAGAAATTAAAATGTTACGAATATTGCTAACCTTTGGTATATTCTGTCCAGCGAGAGAACCTTTTTCTTCTTTTGTTTTGAAATTCACAGTAAATGGGCCCAATATGGGACAGGAAAAAACATCCCATGGTACATCCGTCCCGAACCGGATCATTTCCAGCGCCGGTCTCACACCCCAACTCATCACCTACTCTTCCACCGTTCCCATCCGCAAGTTATCAAACGAAATAAAGCATTAACTTACCGTTTTGTTAAGTTGACGCGCGATTCCTTGTTGAAAGCCTTTTCATACCCCCGTGATCAAACGAAATTGAAGTTTTTGTTCTATAGAATATGCTTATAGCATCCGCAGTCTTTTACATTTCAATTTGAGATCGACCAATACGAGAACTAAAAATTTTGTCAATTGTTTTGATTGTAGAACCCCAACTGATTATCCAAAATATTTTGCAACTTTTACAGCAAACTTCTGTAATTTAGTGAAAAAATTTCTCTCCATTGAAGACACAGAGTTTCCAAAATAGAGTTTATCAAACTAAAACTGGATTTTATTGGAGATTGTTTTTCTGCAAACGCTTAATAAGCACCCAAAATTCTGTTTTTTTTTCATTTTTTACCTACATGTGGCTGATAAGCACAATCTAAATGATGTAGTTTGTTCAAATCTTGATAAGAGCCAACTGAGAGATGCCTGTTGTCAACAACAGTTTAATTTTGTTTCAAAAGATTTGTTCTGCCTGCTTAATTAGTTGCTAGGAATGACGAGTATACTCGACATAAGCGCAATAAAATGGTTTTGCCTGTTATAGCGGGTAATTGTAACTAAAAATCAAATTTGTACGTTTAAATTTAATAGCAACTATTAATGCCAAGCTAACGAAGATTTTGAAATACCATTCTCATGAACAAATTCCAGAATCATCTTTGAAAAATAATGCGAATTGCGATTTTTTTCTTCACGACGAGTATACTCGCTATTATACGAAAAATATGAGTTTCTCTCCGACGAGTATACTCGATATAAACAGTTAAAGTTTTAAAATGAAGTCATTATTCGAATTATGGATCATATTAATATGATAAGAAAAGGCAATGGTCTAGCGAAATCATCATTTCTTTTAAATGAGTTATTTAATGAAATTGAAAATTTTGTGTAAACAAGACCTAGCGTAGCTCTTAAAAGTTATTACAGGACACTTCATTACCTAATTCTTGTCCAAACTCATGGTGCCTACTTTTATCTACTTTTGTGGCAGTCGAAGTCGGAAGGATGACTAGAAATTATTAGCTATGTGCATGGGAGATCTTTGGATTAAGGTTATGAGATCTAGTTTCATGATTAACAATTCTTTTTGAGCAATTCTTAAGGAAAATTAGTCTCAGTGTAGTTTTCCACATCATCTAGAATCAAAGGTAACAAATCATTGAAATCATAAGCACAGCACTTAGCACATTACAAACTCTAAAGCCACGTTTTAAGCATTTTATTTTCTTTAATGCAAGCTTTGGCTAGGCTCTATATATGCCCTATAATCCATTCAGAGGATGTGAGGCAACTGTTGGGAAAATTTATGACTTTTTCCATACAAAGGTGAACAACAACAAAAACGATCAATAATGAAATATTGTATCATATTTTAAAGTACCATGGATGCTGAATGATGAGATGACGATGGTTAGCTTCACTATTTCATCGGGTGTCACAGTGTCAACAATGGACTGGCATTTTTGTTTATTTGACACCAACAAAAACAGCAAAGACAGACAGAAGACCAATTCAAAGTATAGAACCATAAGATTCGTCATTTGAAACATTACATTACAACAATGACTATGACTATGACTGCACCAAATAAATATTATAATGAAACGTTTTTCCTTCCCTTTCCTTTCTTTTCTTTTCTCTCTTTTTTTTCTTCTTCTTCTTCGGTTTTTTTTTTTTGGTGGAAAACTAAAAAGGAAATAAAATTCGATAAAATCATGACTTTTTCTTTATTCAATCCTTGGCTACGTTTGTTTGATTGTAAGATTTATTTTCTAAAGTTACGTGTCTCCTATAGATAATGAGTTGCTAGTGTCAGCTTTGTAACATTTACTGGCATACGTTTGAGCTTTAAGGTCTGAAATTTTTTAAATTTGTTCTCCTCAGTTATTAACTTTTCGATATTTGGTCTAACGCAGGCAAAGGCGAATGGTAATTAAATTATTCGGGTAGACGATTAGCACATATTTGGCAGCAATGCCTGAACCAATATGCTTCTTCCTTTATCTGTGTGTAAATCGAAGTGGATGATGTCACCGTGGTCTAGATTAGGAGTATTAGGCGTAGGACTCAGTTCAAAACCCCAGCGCAGACATCAAAACGACGACATGAAAAAATATTTCTTTCTGCGACTTTCTTCAGCAGAAATCACTATTCTAAGTAATCCAAAACGAGTGACTGGATTTATTCCAACAGTGGAGAGAAGAATTTATCTGACAGTGCCAGTCTGAACAATATATGGAAGCCTTCAATGTAAAATAAAGCACAATCTGTGAGATAAACAGACGTATAAGTGAGTTAAGATGCAGCGTTGGTCAGGCAAATGGAAGGACGTTTGAAATAAGCACGCCAGTACTTACTTGTTCAATCGACTTCGATAACTTCAGACTACTGTTCTGCGGAAAGTATTGACAAGGAAGGAAGAGGTCCGGGAAATAATTACAATCATCAGTGTTATGTACATCAACACAGAACTCAATACTTTATGATGGGAATACATTCAGTCAGGATTACGACCTAGCTTCTCACACCACTTAAGTTGTGTGTGTTAATTTCATATATTTTATATTTTATTTTGTGAAGTCGCCATAGTCTGAGGAACTTTACATGACAATTTTATTTGCCCTCAAATTTTTTGCAGAAATCTGCTGATATGAAGACGCCAAAGAGATATTTTTTCATACTTCGTTCTGGTAATGACCTGACCTGGGGTTTAAACTGTGGCCTTACGTCTAATAAGCCAACAATCTACCAACTAGACCACGGTGAATAGGGTTCTTTAAAATCAAAATACGATTTGGTAGCGGTCATTAAAAAGCGGTTCTAGGCATGTTTTCGAAAAATCTAAAAACGATCAGTCCACAACCAGGTTTTTATTCAAAAAAAAAAAAAAAAAAAAAAAAAAAATCGTCATTAATTACGAGAATAAACTTTTATTTCATCTTTCAAAATTGTTGCTAATACTACCCTATTCTTTGGTTCTGAATACCTCACTTTTCCCAACAAAGTGTTGAAGCAACAGCTCTAAAACGATTCGAACGATTAATGTAAGCTGGAATCTTTCGAGGTTGTATCCTCGGTAGGATCTGTTTCAATATCCACTGTTGTTGTAGGCACTGTCGATTCATTAGGATTTTTATTGGGTTGAATAGTAGTGCCACCCTTAGTGGGAACTGGTTTACCATCCAAACACAATTTCAAATTGTCATAGAGTATTTCCATCTGAGTTTCATAAATTCTTGAACATGTATCAGTGCATTCAGTTTCAGTGTATGCGATGTTTTCCTGAGTGATTTCCACGTACTGCATTTTACTCTTGGAAACATTTTGAATTTCAAAAGCACTTTGTCTAGTAGCATTTGCCTAAAAATCGTTGTTAAAAATTTTATAAGCATTCAGGATGTTATACGTATTGTTAGTTATACTTACCGCTACATAGTAGCAATTGAATAGTTTATATAGATCCGAATTATTAGAGCATGATTTAAAGTCTATACATATGCCATTAGAAATGTTCTCTATTGTATCAATGTCTCCTTGAACTTGTTTCTTTAGATTGTCTTCTGCCACAGTCGTGGCATTTAGGCAACCATTGTAGGAATCTTCATATTGTTTGGTTGTTGCGGTAATTTGTGGCATATACAATGCAAAACAATCGGCAGTTCGTTGAGGATTCTCTTCCAGTGAATATGTGGATCTTAGAATGACATCAGCCAATTGGGAGGCAGCAAATGTGCTTCGAGGACGTAAACCAAATGTATTGCAGCACAGGCTGAACATTAATAAACTGAAAATTATTTGCTTAAACATGCTGCTATGCGATATTGTTTAGCTGCTAATGATAATTGAAAACTGTTTTAATTATTAAACGTTACAAATGTTTTTATAGTCGATAACATAATTCATTTACCGTTTTTTTCCGTTTTTTTTTTTTAT
Organism: Sarcophaga bullata; assembly: GCA_005959815.1. Taxonomy (NCBI): domain Eukaryota; kingdom Metazoa; phylum Arthropoda; class Insecta; order Diptera; family Sarcophagidae; genus Sarcophaga; species Sarcophaga bullata. The sequence goes on along the minus strand of QOCX01002199.1, from coordinate 7,350 downwards.
TGTTTATTTTACTGTTTTTTCAATTCAACCAATCGAAGAGATTACGATAATTTTGTGTTTCTTTTAAATTGAAGTACTTCAACGCAAGTGTATGTATTGTTGTTATTGTAAACTATTATTGATTAATTAGAATTTGATTAAATTTAATTATAAAAATAAAAATAACACGATGTTTTTTGTTTTTGTTTTTGTTTTTGTTTTATTGCTTTTTCCGTTCTGCTCATTATCATGATTTTAAAATGTGCCGACATTTTTTGTGATATTTTTCGGGTACTTTTTAATTATTCTTTGGAATTCTATTTACAAATATCAATACAATTAGCGTATGAGTCTTAGAAGTTAAAAATATATTGGATTAACAAATAATTTTCAGTACTTAGATAAGCTCTCTACTTGCTATTGTTTAAGTTAAAGTGTTTAAATAAATCAGTGGAAGAAGAAATCATAATATGCTACGCCAAAAATCATTATAGAATACTTGGGGGGCCTTTTATTAACACACTTCAAGTTAATTCAAATTAAAATACAACAAGGTTCATGATCATATTGAATAATTTTATTCGTTTGAAAGACTTTCTCATGCATTTAAGTGTGGAATACAACATCGTATTAACGGCCGCCACGGCTTTTCTTAGTAAAGTGCTTCAGTGATATTCAATTAATCATGACAATGGCAATTATATCAGATTGAATTTGTCTGATTTAAGGACCACTGAGGCTTATGGCTTATTCGTATAGATCTACAACTGAATAATAAAATCCCACAATAAGAGAGACTAATGCAAACAATCACCTCCATTTAGGATGACCATGCCCACAAATTGTTCGTACAGAATATTCAATGTGATATGAACGGATATGCTATTTAATGTCGTCCTATTAAAATCACATATCGTTGATGCAGAGATTATCAACTTTAGGCCAAAATAAACTCATAATCATTGACGAATAGTGCCCGCTTGTCCAAAGTCTCTCTCTATACAGAAGAAATACGAGCCGATGATCCAGCCAGTCCATAATCTACACCAAACTATGGCATTTTCGGAATGCATTTAATGTACTGGGATCTCATGTGAATTGATATCGTCTTACCTTTGATAGTTTGTTAGTTGTTTGTTCACTTACCTATGCATTCAGAAATAGGCCTCATCGCCAGATGAGCCAGAGAAACTTTAGCGAACACATGCCATTGTCTATGATTGCGCATTTAGTTCTTTGGTTAGTTAAATTTTGTACGGGTAAGGCCGTACCCGTAGTCTAGTAGGTAGTGTGTTGGCTTCTTAGACGAAAGGCCAGAGTTCGAATCTCCGATCAGACATCAAACACGAAATATGAAAAAAAATATTTCTTCGGCGACTTCCGCTCAGCAGATTTCTGGCAAAAACTCTAAGAGTAAATAAAATTGTCATGAAAAGTGCATCAAAAAAATCTGTCGTTCGAAGTCGACTTTAAAATGTAGGTCCCGCCACTCACGTATAAAATTAACACACACAATATAAGTGGTGTGAAAAGCTAGGTTGTAATCCTGACTGAAGGGCCAATTATGTATGTATGTATGTATGCATGTATGTACTGGCCAAGCCACAACTCAAAAAAAACTGTATCTGCGAAAACCCGAGTTCTTGTGCTCAGCGCGATATCTACTGCACACTTACGGATAGCGACGATATTTTCCGCAGATCTTTTTACAATGGACTGGAGTTTATTCACCACATAACGAATAGTCCTTTCGATAGGACAATTATGGCGATCGTAAATGAGTATATTGACCGAATAGAACAACGATTTTAAAACGTTAAAACAATTTTATTATGTGCACTTGTGGTTGCATAAGTTGGTTACTATCAACTGTCAAAATATGGAATTATCTGTTGAATGATCCGATACATATCCGATTACATATGTTGTGATTTTATTTTTCAATTATTTTTGATTAATTTCCATAGGTAGCGCTCATCACTTGAAATCATCATCGAATTGGCTCCATTGCCGTTTGTAGCATCGTGGTGTCTAATACGTTCAATATCCAAAACGTTAACCATTAATCGCACAGTTTTTATTGCAAGAATCGCTCTAGTCGATCAAACCTCACACGGCATAGAATGTTATTGAAATAACTGATAACTGGAATAAACAAATCATTCGATAAAATCAAAATACTTAGCAATTATAGTATAGGGTAGACGTTTGTTCACGTGTGAAATTCATAAAAAAAAAACAAACAAAAAAAAAAAAATGTTAACATTTAGCAAAGAAATTAGTTGACAAAATGTCACGATATTTTAATATTTTCAGAAGTCCGGTGAAATGTAAAATATACACCAAAGAGTAGCATAAAAGGTATGTAAGTAGGTCTTACTTACTATCAAGGTCTTACTGTATAAGTGAAATTTTAACAAAATAATCTAAAGAGCACTGCATTTGTTGCCACTCTTACAAGATATTGTTCAGATTGGAATCCGATTAGAATCGTAAAAACCCTGACACCTGTTAAAATGTTGCAGGTGCAATAGTAATGTGAAAAACAACTTGTTTCTTGATTACCGTAGAACCGTTTGATTTTCAAATTTATTTAGGGGAACCACCAATTTGTTACCTTAGTTGTCTCTACTAAGAGGTCTAGAACACAGAATTGAAGTTGCTGCAAAATTTAAAGCCAATAACAAATTGCTTATAGGACAGGCCCATAACCTTAAGATACATATTAGGATTTGGTTATTTAGTTTTGTAGTCACCGTGGTCTAGTAGGTACTTTGTTGGCCTATTAGACGAAAGGCCACGGCTCAAATCGCCTGTTCAGACATCGAAAACGAAATATGAAAAAATATTTCTTGGGCGATTATNCTGTTCAGACATCGAAAACGAAATATGAAAAAATATTTCTTGGGCGATTATCTCTCAGCGGAAACACTCTGAGTTTCTCAAAAATCCGTCGTTCAGAGTCGACTTTAAACTGTATGTCCCGCCACTCATGTATAAAATTAACGCACACAACCAAAGTGGTGTAAGAAAGTAGGTCGTAATCCTGACTGAAGGGTTGTAATGGCCAATTATGTATGAATTATGAAATTATTTTTGGCTCAATGAAATGGACTCTAGTAACGATAATTAACAATGCCACACTTTATGCACTGCTGTGAACGTATTGGATGGCATATTTGGTAAACAATTGATTTTGAAATTATGAAGCAGTTTATAGGCCACCAAGTTCATTATCTTCCTTTAGCAAGATACCGACCGAAATGCTAAATAAAGTATGCCAAACTTGCAGAACACGAATTGGCCACCAATTACGTAAAAGTGCAAAGGACAAGCATACATTTATTGCTTTAAAATCATTAGCTTCTACAAAATTTCTTAATAGCATGACGTAAATATTTTCAATCAGGAGCTACTTACTACATACATTGGAAAAGATTTTGAAGAAAGAGGGAGTAGTGTTTGTGAATATTAGATTTGAATCAATTTATATTATTGTGGCAAGAAAGTCTTCCATAGGTAGCGCGACTTAAGTGCGAATACTGTCTGAAATGCATCAAACGATTCCACTAGCTAATCGACCATAAACGGATGTGAAATGCGTGACAGACGTGTATTCGGAAATTGTGTCTTTATTACACTCGAGTACATTCTATTGAAATGTCATTGAAAGAACTCAAATCATAAGCCACATAGAGACGATGTTCTTATGAATAAAGAGAGTTGTATGACTCTACTTTCTCCCACTTCAGTACGAAGTTGAGAGATGTCAAAATAGCCTTTAAGGCACCGGTGTATATTTTATTTAAAAAACCATTTGACGATTAAAAAATGTTCGCTGATTCCAACAACCATAACATTGAACTTGCATGACTAGAATATCCAGTGCTAATGGCAGGGCTAATCCAACCATCCCTTGGGGTCTATATATCGTTTGCGCATTATACGAGAAAATGATAGAAAAACAATGTTCTTCCGTAAAATACTTAAAATTCCTTGCATTTCTTTTGTACAGACTTGGAAATAATTTCAATACTGTTGTTCTAAACAATATACAAATTACGGGGGCACTTAATGCTCTTTTCGACTTAAATACTTAATTTCTCACACAGAAAACTGAAACGAAAAAGAATGGAAATATAAATGGAAAGAATGGAAAATTCAAAATAAAATAAATTTACGTTTGGTTGAATGTAAATTTAACTGAATCCACAAATCGTTATACCCGAACAACTCTGGTAATAACCAGCAGCAATACAAAGAAAATCTGAATGTTTTGCTGTCCAAAACAAGAAAAAAAACCAAAAAAATTACACCGAAAATATGGGTCAAACACTGATTACAAACGCATTTTTTTTGTATATACGAACAAGAAATAAAAACAACAACAACAACAACAACAACAAATTTAAAGATAAATATGACTGGCTGACTGAGTCTTAGTTTTGGGCTGTAGGTAGGTGTTAAACCGAAATGATTATGAACGAAAATTATGATTTATTATTGCTTTAAAGATTTCAAACAAATTTACGCAAATGTGCACAACCACAACCACATCACCACTACTAAGCTCTCTAATAACAGAATAAAATCGAAAAAGAATTTTTTTTTGGAGTTAAACTAGTCTAGCCAGAGCTGGTAACTGGGAATCACTTTGTTAAGAAGTGGTTAAAGATTTATTATTCTAATCGAAAATCAGAAATTTAGTACGCGAATTATGAATCCTTGAATTCACAACTAGAGTGCATTAAAGTATTCGTAAATTCAAAAAATCTTCTTTTTCCAAATACCTCTCTTGGAAGCATTTCTGCCTTGTTTGCCGTTTCTTTACTCCATCTTTTGCAGTTCCAGCTAGGCAGATGGTTGGCCAGCTGTAGCAAGTTGTAGGATAATGGGTCTGTCATCTATCATTGCGTAGAAACAACCCCACTGGAGTATTTAATGTATGTGTGGGGAATCTTGCTGATTGGGGATTCCTAGATCTTTTTCCCATTAGGTGGTGACACCGCCTGACTTTCATTTGGCATATTTTTTTACTTTATTTTAGATATTTCAGATGGTGAGTTGGTTTGTATTGAAGTGGGCTGAAACCGTTTAATTTGAGATTCGAAAAACATGATGAACGATTTTTTTTCCCAACTCCATTGGGAGTTTTTCTCTGTTGGTATTAGATGCTGCACCTCTCGACTTATAGACAAGCCGTTTGGCCACTACACAAGGCCTCCACTTCACTATCTTCTAAATCTGGCTATAACCTATAGCAAGATGAACTATACATAAAGACAGTTACAATGTAGCTTGTGTTTTGTAGTTTTTTCGTTACTTTAACCAAAGTGGTAGAGAGAAATAAGGAGACATACTCCCGCAAAATTTCATATTTTCGTTTAATACATGTCTGTCACGCAAAGAAAATCCGTTTGTGTTTGATTGGTCAGTGGAACGCAGAATTCGTTCTCTTTCTTCCTCTCTTTCTTGTCTCTTATAATCAGAAAATCCCCGTGCAATCCATGAGAATTATATGCATCATCAACGAACAATGTTTGATGAGGCTGGTGGTCTGGAGGGGTAATAGGGGCATACTTTTTTAAAAATGAAATTAAAATTGCAGTAATTACCAGCGGGAATATGATAACAGAATTCTTGTGGCCTCAACTGGATGGCATTGATCTGAACAACATGTGGTTTAACCATGACCGCTACACTTGAAGTAATGCGTGTGTGACAATCGACTTATTACAGTAACGCTTTGCAGACCAAATTGTCATAAGAAATTTCGATGTCTAATAGGCCACCAAGATTATGCGATTTAACGCGTTATGATTATTTATTTGTCCATTAAGCTTTTTGTGAAATCTAGAATTTATACAAATAACCACGTCTTGGTCTCCACAGTTACCTCATTCGATTGAACCCCAATTTTCGTGCACGGCTATCGAGTATATGAAGTCGCCGTAGTCTAGTAGGTAGTGTGTTGTTATTAGACGAAAGCCAGGGTTCAAATCTCCGGTCCAGTCATCAAAAACGAAAATATGAAAAAATATTTCTTCGGCGGCTTCCTTCAGCAGATTTCTGGCAAAATCTCTGGAGGGTAAATAAAATTTCTGAAGAAAAGTTCCCAAGAAAAAAAAAAAAAGTTCTCATCGTTGTAGAGTCGACTTTAAACGTAAGGTCCCAACTCATGTATAAAATTAAACACACAAACATAAGATGTGTGAGAAGCTTAGGCCGTAATCCTGACTAGAATTGTATTGTATGATTCCGAGTTATGGGTCGTACTATGGCCATTTAAATACATTATAATATCTCTGGTTTGTCGATATAACGGCGGAGCCCCTTAGAAAAATGTCCAATTGTGTCAAAATCGCAACTTCTTTGCAATTTTCGGCTAAGTAAACAGCCATCAAACGTAATGGAAGCAATAAATCGATTGTGGCATGAGATGTGCGGCAAGGTTTGCACCATTCTGTTCAAAACCATAATCATAGTTCACGTCAAGACTAATGAAGAGCGAGATATCAAAAAATCGGTACTTAGTGCGAAAGGTGTCTCCATTGACCGTAATTGTATTGCTATGTCCTTCATTTTAAAGGAGAAATATCAGTACGTAATAGGTGCATTGGCTATTTGAAGGCATGTAGTTTAGTTTTCTGACGCCAAATACGACAATTTTGATTATTAACGTACCCAACCAAAATGAAAATGAGCTTCACCGACAAAATTTTTATTTTTGCAAAATCTTGCATCATCCTGCAGTTTCTCGTATGGCCCATCTGCGAAGCGGAAAAAGCAAGTGGAACTGATGCGTGAAATATTCAATTTTTGAAAACGATGATGAGTTGATATTGATGGGCACAGTCAAAGCAACTTTCGAGTACTTTCACGTCTTGGCGCATCAACAACGAACCAATTTCACAAACTTTGGCAATAAATTTGTGTATACCGAGCACTGTTGTTTTTCTCAAAGACCAAATTTTTTGTACAATATTTTCGTGCAATTTTGGACCAATTGTCTTGGCTTTCGAAACAAATTTCCAATTTTGTGACAGAATAGAATGGCATAAGTATTGTCAGATTCGAAATAACCGATGGTTCCAATTTATCTATCGATAGATGGCCCATTCAATAGAAAGGTAGATTATAAATTATGGAAATCGATTTTAAAATAAACTTTACATCTCTGATTTCGATTTTAAAAAGCCTTTAACACAAATACTGACCAGAATGTGAACACTACATTAGAAAATTAAATTCAATTTGTTTAATAAGGTCTCCGAAACAATCATTCTAGAGAGTAAATCAATGTAAAGGATGGATTCAGTAAAATAATTCAATTTTAAAGCTGGCCTAATATGTTGAATGATTATTTTCTTT